>JALPQI010009753.1:0-49358 GCA_025490895.1 Thaumatotibia leucotreta | reverse complement strand
TATTTATTAACTAAATATTCATATTCACCTCGGACATAGGTGATCTTGGTCGTTTTTCTTTGGTATATGACATCTAATATTTATAATTTATAATGATTTAACATGAGGGACGAAAATGAAACATACCATATTAGGTAAGTGCTAAATTATATTTCTTTTATGATAGATGAAGATGACGCCTGATCAAAGTATTATAATTTTATTATTCGTGAGCTTTCCAATAGTCAAATGAATAATCATGCTTCATTCAGTTATATATTACTCATATATACCTACTTCAATAGCCATAGGTAACATCATTATTATAATAAACTCTTGTTAGCGTAAAACAACTTAAAGTATATGTTTATTTGAAGTCAATTTATATAATTTAAGTTGAAAAATAGGTAGTCCAACAAATAGTCGTTCAAGCTAGAGCACAGTTTCAAAGTATTTTATTTGATAGAGCATTCGTGGGTGGGTATTCAAATGTGAAGTAATGAAAATGAATCAATATAATTTTTAAACCACATGGTAACAGGCGAAATTTGTACCTTTTGTGTATCATAGTTTACATGATTTATAAAGTCTAACTTAAAGAATATTCAAAGGTGTACCTGCATACAAAATAATACAAATATAAATTATGACAGATTTTTCCTGCTACTATTGTTATAGAGTCAACTTAGAACCTTAGGCCAGTGACAGCGAGTGTTAAGTTAGAACATTGTTGACTTATTTTAAAAGACTTTATTGTCAAAATAGAATAACTTGGATTCTACTTTATAATTAATTAGACATTTGAGCGCCAATCTGCGATTCAAATTTGCCATGCTACACGTGCTAAGCGGTGAAGAATAGATTAGTTAAGAAAGACATAATGTCGACATAATCCACAAATTTGCTGATTGTGATTATCGATATATTTTTTTAATATAATTAACACCTAAGGCTGGAGTGGCACAATTTCAGGCGTAATATATAGGCTGTGACTGGAACCATCTCTGATTTAATTCTGAGTAGTTAAATAAAATTGTAGTAAAATTAATCGAATTCCAATTTTGTTTCTTCTAAAAGATCAATGCTAGTATTACTCACGAATTTCCTTAATAAACGACGTACATATTTTTGTAATTTTTCAAAACAAAATAATGTGAAACGTTAAATATGTCATTAAAACATTATTACTACTTATTGTATAATTAGGTAGTGAAAGCCATAAAAATATGTGGCATTTTGATAGACTGCCCCTTCTAACCTATTTGGTTCAGGAAAGATAAAGTTTATTTTTCAAACATCAATTTCATAATGACGAATTATTTGACTATATCATCTTTTTCAAATATTATTCTAAGATTACCGGACAAAAAATCCTGCTTACCTTCACAACACAAGTTTTTAATGCCAACTTTGCATCGGTAAGTCAATACGTATTTTAAAAATAAAGCGTTATAACCATTGATATAAATAAAAGGGGTAGATATGGTACCAGGCGCACGATCGTGTGCTAGCAAATATAGGTTCAGAGCCAGCAATGAGACAACACCGGCATTGTCATCGTCGTAATTTTGGTATAGCCCAAGAAATATGTCATGTTGTGCCTTTTTTCAATGCTTCAACAACTCCAAATATAGAAACAAAACTCATGGCATCACTTTTTATTAATGTAAGTATCGTTTTAATTATTAAAACAAACATATTTAGCAATTCAAATACACAAAAATAAATTTGTAAATGAGTGAGCGAAATAGTTAATTGCGGTACTCATAGGAGAAACACGATTATCCGACACTGAAACATTACGTAGTAATATCCGCAAAAAATAGCAATATGTTTTTCCTAACCCTGACATCCTAGTACTTCTGACCCAAGTATTAACTATAAAACCTACTTAAATGTATAATTAAATAACTACACCAAAAGAACTGTCAACATACAGAGGAGAGTGTGTGTACCTATTCCAGTAGCGGGAGTTTCGTATCAACCGAAAGACCTTGCCTTGCCTTACAGAAAATAGTAATAGGTACGTAGCTTAGGTAAACTAATCGACGAAATTCTGGAAAACTATATCGGCTATTTAGTAAAATGTTCCACTTTGTTGATTAAAAAGAAACATATTCCAATATAAAATTATGGCCAAACAAATTCAAATAGCAAATACGCAACGGGTTGATATAAACCGAAGCACTATAGACTCATTTCAAATTGACAAAATTGGAAATCCCCTATTCACACGTGTATTGCACACGCACCAATATTTAACTGTACGCATGGCCTTTTTTTATATTAGACCTTTAACCTGGCCATTGGGCCAGCCCAATGGCCACTTTACACGATGGTAAATTAATATTCACAGACTGAAAATATATTAAGACTCGTGTACACAATGTTTTTCTACATTAAAACAGAAGTTTGTTATTTTATATTGCGAAATCATCACATAAGAATCCGACGAAACAGGAATCCGGCGAATCGGGAAGTATTCGAACGAACGAAGTGCTTCGTGGTAAACGTCCTGAGCTTTCAAAGCTTTCTATTTGTGACTGGAACTTAATTGTGACGCTGGTTTCGCGACATAGTAGATACCCCAATGCCGCCAAACTCAGTTTCATTGCCAGCTTGAGCTTGAGCTTTCTGTGCCACTACTAGCACAGAACAAGTAATAGTACTAAAGTACACAGGGGACACTGTCATACATTTGACGTTTAGCTGTCAAATCAAGCAAATGCTAAGATGACATTACACTTAGGATTGTCACTATCAAGGAGGTTGGAACTCTTAGGGCGCCTATAGAGAGACGGCGTGACAGACAAAACCCGTGCCGCGCATATGCGTTTTACGCATATGTGCTGTCAGTACCTCTCGGGACGTCATGGGTATATAAACTATAAAAATATACCAAGAATGCCACATTGCTCTGTAATCTGGTGTAGAAACCAGTCTACGTACGTAAATAAACAAAATTCAAACGTTTCCTATCACAGGTAAGTAAAAAAAGTTATATTAAATTTAATATAAAATTAGTATGGGCGAGAGACATAGTGAAGAGACACGACGCTGAATTTTTTATCGATAGTCTATGTAAACTCTTACAACTAAACGCTGTTAGTAAACATTCAAAATTTGTTCCCGAGTTACGGACGTTTCCTATGTATAAGTAAGTATAATTATGTGTATTTCTCTATTTAAGTACATATATATATCGTCGCCTAGCACCCATAGTACAAGCTTTGCTTAGTTCGGGGCTAGGTTGATTTGTATGAGACTGTCCCCCAAACATTTATTTATTTATTTATATTTAGCAATAATATAATATTTATCTAGAGTGCAGACAATGAAGCAACTATACAAAAACATATAGTTTAAGAAATTCTGACTTAATTTTTAGATTTCCTATATAACCATGTGTCAAAGAACGCTGGATAACGGCGACTGGAAAGTTGAACTGGTTTCCGCAAAAACACGACACAATTTGTTCGGACCACTTCCAAAATGACTGTTTTGTAAAAACAAATCCGAGATCTATATTGTCATCCAATGCCTGTCTAACTTTAAAACTCTATCCTGCGTTTGACAAGGTAAGTTAGCTTTGCTATAGTACATTGTGCATCAAGGGAGGTAAGTACGGAATTACTAACGAGAGTGTTAGAAGCCCGACGCCGTCAGGCGGAGGGCTTTTATGACTCGAGTTAGTATTCCGCTTACCGACCGTGATGCATACAATGTTTTTCATCACACTTGCTGACAAAAAATAAGTTTTAAGACATAAATATTTATTAAATGACGTACTGACATTTCTATTACTCCCTAGGGAATTCCACTTTTCTATTACTCCCGCTACGCACGCAAGCAATGGCGCGCTTAGACAGCAAGTGTGATGAAAAATAATTTTATTATGTTTTAAAAGTAAAGTACCTTTTAAAGGATTTCTGATGTTATCTGTTAATACATATTAATTTAAGTATGTAATTTCCAGGTGTTTCTTGTCCCAAGTAACCCATCTGATAATCTTTCAAGAAAACGTAAAATGGTACAATTTACGAATTTAAAAATATCTTTATACATTTATATATCTAGTTAATCTGTCCTCATATATAATACCTAAATTACCTAACCATCTAAACTCCTTACAGTTGATCGTTTAATTTTAGTTCCCATTTATAGTTACAATTTTCTTTTTGCGTTTTATAACGTAATATATGTAGATATAGTTTGCACACCTTGAACAAACAAACCAATGCAAAGAAGGTAACATATATAACTAGACATAGGTTAAACAACAGGCGGTCTTAAGCCTAAAACCTCTCTCTAGCCTTACCCTTAACACTTGTTGTTTAACTTTAACCTTGAAGCTAACAACTTAATGTAAGTAGGTACTTATTGTCAATATAAATTTAAAAAAAGTATAAATTTTACTGTTTTTATATCATTCATAACGACATCATTTTAGTGCGATTTTAAAAATGAGAAAATTTTTGAATAGCTTTTTTCAAGTAACATTTTTAGTCAAATAACTGTTGGTTTTAATCTATCAATAAAAATATCGAGCCATACCACAACACTATTTACATTAACATGTCAAAATTACCTGACACGGTCGATTTCTATGAAAATGACAGCCAAGGCCGCCTCTATCTCTAAGGTTACACACTAAAGAGGTCCGTGCTCTGTGGTCACTATGCTCTAAAAGGAGCGTGTGATGGAACACATTATATAAAGTTCATGCAAAATTAGGAGTACCTACACATTTTTCCTGTTATCATACTTATCATAAATTGTGTTGAGCGTTTTTGTCATTCTGCGTGTTTGGCATTATGGGGGATGTTTTTCTTCAATACGCGAAACGACAAAATGGCGAATTGCGTTTTTGGTATTATGCGTTTTTTGGCATAAAGCGATTTTGGTATTAAGCGTATTTGGCTTTATGCGTGTATTTTTTTTCAGTACGCGAAATGACAAAATGGCCTTTCGCGTTTTTGGCATTATGCGTCGAAAGGAAAATGACACACTTCTCGCACTAGAGCCAAAAAAGGCACCATCTGTACTAAAAAAATATATATAGTGTGATTCATAGGAATCTGACAGCTGTTTGGACCTCGCGTCTAAGTAGCGCCGCCTGGTGGTAGCAAATATATCGTAAATAAAATTAAAATAAAATAAACCCTCATTGTATAATTTGACCAGTTACAATGTCAAGCATGATGATGAGATATGATGTATGATTAAACCAATTTCCAATTTAATTTTTGTAATTTTTGCTCTTGTAACTAATTTAACGAGTGAGATAGTCAAATCCATTTCGAATTGAACATGGTTCTTCGATGAAATAAAAATCGGAATTGATACCAAAACGTTAACTTCAAGCTGGATTTTAAAAAAATGAGAAAGAAATAACAGCTAACACATTGTTGTAACAATAAATACACTTTCCTGAAATAGTATTAAATATAAACTTACACTACCTATTGTTTATTTAGCTGTGATCCATAGCGTTAACAAAATTGCAAAAGTGTAAAGGCTGGGTCACACCAGATGCGTGTACGTGCACGTGCACGTGCGCGTTGCGTGGCGTGCACGGCACCCATGTCACACCGAGAGCTGCGCACGCAGAGCTGTGCACGCAGAGCTGCAGAGCTGTGCACGCAACGGTGGCGCACGCTGCAGCACCGCTGCGTGACTAGCCGCCATTTTGTTTTGCGTCCGTCTTGATCAATTCATTATGTTCGATTGCAGTTCGTCTGATGAAAAAGAAGCCCTACTGCTTCTCTTTTCATGGCAAATAACGACAAAAAAAAAGACCCTGGGTTCACGAAATCAATGCGGGCAGGCAAAAATACGGTGAATTTTATAACCTGTACCGCCAACTGGAATCACATGAGGGCCATTTTTTTTGGTATTTCCATATGTCGAGGGGCTTATTTGAAGAGCTTCATGATTTATTGAAGCCTTGTACCATTAAAAATACTGCTTGACAACTTTACTGACTGAAAGATTGTGAAATTATTGCAATACAAAATAATTCACTGCACGATAATCTTTAAGTTAAACATGGAAAATAAACAAGACGAATAATATAGCACCGTATTAATCAACATTCACTGTCCTACTATTAACTTAATAATATAATTTCTTTGTGTTTTTATAAAACTTAAAAATACATTCGTATTTGCGTAGAGGTTCAATATGTTTTCCTATTTATTTGGCATTCGATTACAAAAACCATAAATACAAGAGAGCTGCACAGCTGTTGCGCAGCACCAAGCAATGCGTGACCCAACCTGTTCGGTTCGCCGTCTCATAGGGAACGCCCGTAAATACTACGTCATCACTGTGCTCATCGCAGCGACGTTGCCGCTCCGCTGCGTGAGCGCGTGCACGCAGCACGCAACCGGTTTTGTCTCGATGGAGCTGCGTTACGTGACGTGCACGTGCACGTGCACGCCACGCAAGCGGTGTGCCATCTAACATGACATTTACATAAGCTACAACGCTCACGCCACGCAACGCGCACGTGCACGTGCACGTACACGCATCTGGTGTGAAGGCTGGGTCACACCAGATGCGTGTACGTGCACGTGCACGTGCGCGTTGCGTGGCGTGCACGGCACCCATGTCACACCGAGAGCTGCGCACGCAGAGCTGTGCACGCAGAGCTGCAGAGCTGTGCACGCAACGGTGGCGCACGCTGCAGCACCGCTGCGTGACTAGCCGCCATTTTGTTTTGCGTCCGTCTTGATCAATTCATTATGTTCGATTGCAGTTCGTCTGATGAAAAAGAAGCCCTACTGCTTCTCTTTTCATGGCAAATAACGACAAAAAAAAGACCCTGGGTTCACGAAATCAATGCGGGCAGGCAAAAATACGGTGAATTTTATAACCTGTACCGCCAACTGGAATCACATGAGGGCCATTTTTTTTGGTATTTCCATATGTCGAGGGGCTTATTTGAAGAGCTTCATGATTTATTGAAGCCTTGTACCATTAAAAATACTGCTTGACAACTTTACTGACTGAAAGATTGTGAAATTATTGCAATACAAAATAATTCACTGCACGATAATCTTTAAGTTAAACATGGAAAATAAACAAGACGAATAATATAGCACCGTATTAATCAACATTCACTGTCCTACTATTAACTTAATAATATAATTTCTTTGTGTTTTTATAAAACTTAAAAATACATTCGTATTTGCGTAGAGGTTCAATATGTTTTCCTATTTATTTGGCATTCGATTACAAAAACCATAAATACAAGAGAGCTGCACAGCTGTTGCGCAGCACCAAGCAATGCGTGACCCAACCTGTTCGGTTCGCCGTCTCATAGGGAACGCCCGTAAATACTACGTCATCACTGTGCTCATCGCAGCGACGTTGCCGCTCCGCTGCGTGAGCGCGTGCACGCAGCACGCAACCGGTTTTGTCTCGACGGAGCTGCGTTACGTGACGTGCACGTGCACGTGCACGCCACGCAAGCGGTGTGCCATCTAACATGACATTTACATAAGCTACAACGCGCACGCCACGCAACGCGCACGTGCACGTGCACGTACACGCATCTGGTGTGACCCAGCCTTGACCCAGCCTTAACTTAACAGTTAGCGGAACAGTGCAATAGTGCATGTTATAAATATTTGAATAACTTTATAGTTTGTATTTGTGTCACTCAATGCAAATCAAGTGATAATTTTAATGTAAGATGTTTTTTTATTACATTTAAGTTCGATGTGCAATCCCCTGCATTTATCTTAGATCTCATATTCAGTTAAGTTTATGTCTTACAACATGTTGAATTCGTATTTAACAATATTATATCTTTACATATTATTCAGACCTCAACATATACATAGACCACCCTTTCGACAAGAAATCCGAGTTATTTATTTATTTGTATTATTCTAGCGGTCACTTAACTACCAACAACATATTCACTACCAAACGTTTTTTATGTTTAAAACAAAACTATTTCGAACATAATCGGTCCGGTCGGAACCCTACACTCCCTACACTGAGCATGGTCCGACATGTTCTTGGCTGGTCTTTTAAATTGGTAAAATGTTCTAGTAGTTACCTACACTACAAACATCGCGTCTGACCGGTCGGAAACTAAATTATAAAAATCGTACAGGAACGTCCGTTGAACCGACGTAGCCCGTGCTAATGGGAACCGCAAACAGCGCGCGATCGTGAGCCAAACTTGAGTAAAATAAAATATCCGGCTTATTTGCCACCGGGCCGTGGTTATTTCGTAATGGATACGTTGTTAAATTACATATATTTACTTTGTCGGTATTTGGCTTTTATCTAGCTTTTAAAACTTCACGAATATTTGGGGAAAACACATTTCGTAACTGTAGGTATTTCAACTGCTGCCAAGCCACTTCTGGTGTCTTATGTTTGAGAACTGGTTGTATTATAGGCAATGCATATGATTTTTAACTATTTACCATACTATAGCAGGATAATAACCAGACATTTTGCGTTACCCTAAGTACTATGATACAATAGTACATTTCCTAACTAGTGCGGGAAAACTTAAAAAAAAAAGTTTTTGCACGTGTAAGGGACGATTTTTTTCATAACAAGTGCGTCAAAAAGAGAAATTATCGCGCGCGAAGCGTTCGCAAGGTTCGTTTTTGCGCACTAGTTAGGAAAAATATCTTTGGCTAAAAGTCAGTCAGCACTAGTAATGGGTCGTTCCCGGTAACTTCCCAATCTTACTATGGGGAAAGTTTCCAATTGCGAATATTCCCCATACTGCACGTAATTTGGTTGCTGTCTGAAGGCCTAATTATCAGATACCGTGTCCCATGACTCACATATGATATAATTATGATTCATAATTCATTTAGTTCTAGCTTTACTCCTTCATGAATCATTAATTGCATCCATTAGGCGGTTATGCGGAATCACAAATTTATAACTTTATTTAACTTTCAAACGGTAGTTCCGTTTCGCAGAAGAAAAATATACGAGTAGGTACCTACACTGTTCTGCGGTACTCGAATAAAATACGTACAAAAACAGTATCTGAGTAATAAGTTACAGTACATTTCCTAACTAGTTTTTGCACGTGTAAGGGACGATTTTTTTCATAACAAGTGCGTCAAAAAAAGAAATTACCGCGCGAGAAGCGTGCGCAAAGTTCGTTTTTGCGCACTAGTTAGGAAAAAATATTAACATCTCTGTCTTCGTCTTTTCATTCCTAAAAGTTATTTGTTTCTGCCGTACTTACCTACTCTGTAGTAAAACGCCTAAAAACAGTATTAAAAAAACCGAATCATCCATGTCCTCTTCTCTTAATTTATCTTGACTTTTCCGGCTTCCTACAGTTAAATGAATTGTTGTTCCAGCAATATGGCTGCGTCGCACATCTTGAGCGCCGTAGAGCCGACGGTGGGCGGCAGCACGCGCGGCGGGCGAGAGCGTGACGTGTCCGTTGCACTGGACGACCGAGAGCTATGGGTCCGCTTCCAGACGCTCACCAACGAGATGATTGTCACTAAGAATGGCCGGTGAGTTCACATTGTTGCAGCAATAAGGGTTGACATTACAAAATCCCATGCTTACATACCTAAATTTGATTCTCGGGATTGCATGCCCTAGCGGGAACCTTTAGTGCGCTATGGAGCCGGCGTATGTTGCGATGGACGACCGAGAGCTATGGGTGCGCTTCCAGACGCTCACCAACGAGATGATTGTCAGTAAGAATGGCCGGTGAGTCCACATTGTTGCATCAATAAGCCTATACCTAAATTTGATTCCCGGGATTGCATGTTATAGAGACGACGTGGCTCTAGCGCTGGACGACCGAACGCTATGGGTGCGCTTTCAGATGCTCACCATAGAGATAATCGTTACTAATAATGAGCTATAAGCTGACACAGTGCAATGAATATTACCGTTGAACAATAACCAGGTAGAATCAAAATCAAAGTTATACCTAACCTATAAGTCCTACAAACAACAAGACAAAGTTGAATCTACTGACGGACATCCATTGAAAAGAAAATACACGGTGGCGTTAGCCTGTAGTAGAGGCATCGTAAGAAGTCGTTTTTGACAGCTCACAATAGTGTAGTCAAACGCTCGATTTTACCGTCGTAAAATTTTCAGTCAAGTGCGAAAGGGCGTTAGATCTGGTACTTGCCATTAAAAAAATTTAATTAAAAAAGTGTTAGGTAATCCGAACTAAAAAAGTGTTTGGTAATCTTACTTAGAATCATTAGCAGGCAGCGAAACTTTGGTGCCGGTGACGTCATAATGACGTAAAGTCGCATTTAGGTAGGATGTTTTATAGGACGGATAGGACGTGACCTATAGAGGAAATAGCATCCACAACCTCTGTTAGCGAGAGATAGTAACTAGTGTCAAAACCAGTGTCAAAACCAGTGTCAAAATTAAAAATCAAGGTCAACAATTAATAAATAGCAGTAGGTAATCGGTGTCCAAATGTAATGCCAGGTCAGATTAGCAGTAGGTAATCGGTGTCCAAATGTAATGCCAGGTCAAATAGTATCGGAGTCTGATATACAATATACGTAGGTAGTTTCACTTGGTAGTAATGTCAATGCAGAACTGGCAGTGGTTGAGTTGAGACCATGAGCTTGGACGCGAGTTTGCCAGCCTGCAGCGATCCACTCCCAACCCACGTTGGTAAACTTGCGTGCTAGCTCAGAGGGCAATGTAGGTATGCCAAATAGAGAAATGCCGTATATACAGTATATAAAGTCACTAAAACCATTTATTAAAATCAGAGCACATCTAGGTGATAACGTAGTGGTACATAAATTATTATTCTAGGAAAAATAAAATTATACGTTATTTTATAACAATTTTGACATTTATCTGGTTGTTAAGTTCAACACAGTCTGTAAATCCGCGTATCCACCGGGCACACGGGCTCGCGAGGACCTGTCGAAACCATAACAAACTTTTAGAAAATATGTGCGTACCTACAATTATAGCAATTATTCGTACCTCCATAAAAAAAGGTTTACTTAATTATTTCGATTGACGTATCGGTAAATTGCAGCAACAGTAGTAACATCACTATTCCGTACAGGCAACAATGAAGTTGGACATTTGCTCCATTATACAAACTGTCAACATTTACAGAACTTCATGTGCAAACAAACGTCAAAAACGACTTCTTACGATGCCTCTACTTTAGGTACCTAAATATTCAGACTTCAATAAAATGTCTTAGAAAATAAACGCAAATCTTAGCCAGATACCTTCAAGCAGGAAGTATACTTGTATTGAGGCAAGGCAAAGTTAAATTAGATTCATAATTTTCTTTCAAAGTATCTATAATATGTTCGAATTGTTTTACAAACTTAAACATCTTATTCCTCATTGTTTGTATTTATGCACGTTATAAAAATATGATTTACTCACTAGTCATTCAAAATACCGTATTTAATGGCCGCAACATAGTTTCATAGCTAAGTAGGTCCTTAGACAACAATGAAGTACCGATGCGAATAAAGCTAAGATATAATGTTTAGTAATTACACCGTGTATAATCAGGTGGGTCATCAAAGTTAGTGAGAGGTCATAAACTTGTTGTAAGGGAACATTAATCAACATGTACATATTATGGGGCAGTGCATAATTTACAAATTACGGTACGTAATTAAATAGGTTTATATTGGAGGGCGAAGTAAAAAGCTTAAGCACTTGGTTCTGAATGTTTAACCTTGTCAGGCGAACTGAGGGTGGTATTATTTAGAGACCGTTTTATGAACTACAAACAAACACGTCTGCTCGTCATTAATAGCATAGTCACGATGATGCTATTAATGTAACAATGACAACTCGTGCAAAATACTTATACATATTACGTAACGTAAAAACATTTTACGAGCTTAAAATTTATCAGCCTTGGTTATTGAAACGAATTTGTTAAAATGCGCTTACAAAAACTCGCGAAATCGTAACAGAAGAGACATGTAACTCGTAGGTATAACCGAAACCTAAAAGTCAAGCAATGTCGCTAAATGGACTTTTTTCCGAATTTTAACCTGTAAATGATGTCTGGATGAAGCGATGACGGTAAATTAAATCAACGGGGACTAAGATATTTTTGGAACAACAATTTGGTATACTCTTGGCTCGACTCAGTCGTTTTTTGTCTAGTTCTTAAATTCGTGCCTTTCTGCTTTCGTCACCCGTTCTTGATTTGCCACTTTCGTGTGAAGCCTATTTCATATTTGGTAAACTTTGTGCTTTTGCCATTTTCTTCTTTTGGCTTATTCGTTATTCGTCACCATCTTCTTTGGGCATATTCAATGTTAGTCTATTCTTTTTTGGTCTCATTTGCTATTCGACCTATCGTCTTTGATTTTATTCTATACATTTTTGTCTAGAAAAACATAACAAATAGAGAATTATACTAAAAAAGAGAATGACTGTCACCGAAAATGCTCAAAGAAGATGGTGACGAATAACGAATGAGCTAAAATAAGAAAATGGCAAAAGCACAAAGTTTACCAAATATGAAATAGGCTTCACACGAAAGTGGCAAATCAAGAACGGGTGACGAAAGCAGAAAGGCACGAATTAAAGAACTTGACAAAAAACGACTGAGTCGAGCCAAGAGTATACCAACAATTTTATAACTAATTTCAGAGCAATTGATGATCTTACTAGTTATTTTAAAATAAATATGGTTAAATCAAAAGTATCCTGATTTTCGCATAGGTACCTACTGAAAACTTAAAAAAATGAAATAGCTATCCTGTGAGTTATAGTCTTTGCACATTATAATTATAACAACTCAACGACTCTGCCGAATATTGAAATTTAAACCCAATATCAAAGTTCTAGGTTTCATTTCAAAAAATGATATAAAGTACCTACTGTACGACGAGTGGTCTGGTCTACGCGTCGTAGCCTACACTAAGGGTCAACCCTGACACGTTCGTTACACATTAGTTCACCACGCGGCGATTATGCGTTTGCGACAAGGTGCGTTCAAACCAAAAGAGCATTCGCTGTTCTATCCCACGTTCTACGAAATCAACCAATCACGTTTTGTGTAACGATCGAATTTCGTAGAGTGGGGGGTTAGAATAGCGAATGTTCGTTTGGTCTGAATGCACCTACAGACGTGTATCGAGCAACCATTTGCCCACTCGTTCACCTACTTATCGAAAGTGTGCGTAGAGTTGCTGCCGCTTTGGCGTGGAGTTGCCTCCTAAGACCCAGTGACAATCGCCTAGTTTTTGAATTTAGAACTTTCTCTTCATTACTAAAAGTTCAAAATAAATTTTGGAATATGTATAAAATTTTGTATACGAGGACTTAGGAGGTTATAATATGCGAAGACCTTTATGCACACATATCTTTCAAGTTCTTTACATGAGCATGATCGATCACCAAACCGAGATCGGTCCAACCAAACTGTGAGAAACATGCTGAGATGGTCTTTTTGAATTGGAACATGGGAAACCTCATAGAACAAATGTCAAAATTCGCGAAAAAAAATACGGTTTTATATGATGTATATTATCCATGAAACACCTGCAATGTATTATCTTAAGTGATTTAATATTGTGCGGAATTAAGATAAACGTTCAAGCCAGGGAACGGCAGGCAATACGAGCCCCGATGCAGTGGAGTTCGTCTAGTTCGAAACAATTTTTACAATTTTTTTAATATTTTAAAAATGATCACATTATGCTAATGATAAATTGTATGAACGTTAGTCATGGTTAATGTACTACATTTCAAGAGACACAACAATCTGAAGTACGCTTTTGTTGTTTAATAAATCGATTTTAACAAACCAGTGTCTAAATTATATTTTCGTTCACCACCGTAATTCCGCGCTTATAAGCTTGACGCAAAATTCGCAGTGCATCAGGTGTACCATGTCGTCTTTAATATTAATGGCGTTCTTTACATTCATTGATTATTTACAAAATTAAAAATTGTGGAAAAAATTTAAAAAAATACCTCTCGTAAAATAGTTTTTTTTTTATTCTGATTTATTAAGTCCAAATATTTTATACTCAAAGAAACTACTTTAGTACTATTGAATAGTGAAGGTTTTGTCTCTAAACCTCTTCCCCCGGATGAACGGGATAATCTCGAAAAACTGTCTAACTGGACGAGAACATATGCATCGGGGCTCGTAATGTTGAAGTATACGGTATTCAAACAGGAACACCTACAGTTCATTTAGTTTAATGATTCTGTTTACTCCATATCACGAGTGACCGTAGTGCTAACAGCCGGGCGGCTAGTTTTCAGCAATTAGCGCGGTAGGTCTTGCTCATTAGTGCGGGGTGGCTAACCAGCGCCGTCCGTGCCCGATATCGCTTCTATCCTTGAGGTGCCCGGTACAACAATACGTACCCTATACACTATACACCTTGTTAAACTTCGGACATAGAAGAGGTTCTTGTTCTTTTTGGTTTGAACAGGAGGACTTTGAATATTTTACTTCAAATCAGGTCTTGATCGGGTTTAAAAAGGGTTCTTAGCTGTACAATGTACATTGGTGGTCTTTATTAAAAAAGGCATAGGGTCTACCAATGAACAGCTAATACTTTGGGCCATGGTATGCCTTATCTCGCGTTTAAGGCGTGATGTTATGTCCGAAGTCGTATTTTGCCTGCAACCAAGGGCGTAACGTCACGCTTAAAAAGTCAGGAAAGTAAAAAAAAAATTGCGAATAACCCGGATTTAGATTAAAAAAATCTTAAATATGTAAAGTTTTGAATAACCCTTAGCGAGTAGAAATCATTCACCTTTTGATGACTGTCACATTCGCCTTTAAGTGACAACGGAAAGTTGTACCATCAAGATCATATACGCCATCGACGGCTTCGGCAATAGATTAGGGACTTATGCGGTAAAGTGCTTTGAATTGAATGTCGATGTCGTGTGGCGTCCGTAACACATCATTCTCGTTTAAATCTTGACATTGAAAAGGTTATGAAGTAGATGATTCATGAAGAATCAACGAGGCCAATGTAACGATAACTTCCTCTTTAGGATAGCAATATAAAAAAGTGGAGCAGAGAAAGCTAAATACCTACACCTATTATGGCTTACGTCTGATACCAAATAAACGCGGGAAAACATTCATCATTATCATCATCTCAGCCATAAGGGTTCCACTGCTGAACATAGGCCTCCCCCCTGGACCTCCACATGTACCGGTTAGATGCGACCAGCGCCAGCGTGTCGCGGCGACCTTCATAAGGTCGTCTGTCCATCTTGTGGGTGGACGTCCTACGCTGCGTTTGCCTAGCCGTGGCCTCCACTCGAGCACCTTTCGACCCCATCGACGATCTGCTGCAATGTGCCCTGCCCACTACCACTTCAGCTTGCTAATCCGGAGCGTTGGGAAAACATTGAAATAGTTATTTTAAAATACGTCTTTGTTCCAGACGAATGTTTCCTGTGGTCAAAGTGAGCGCCAGCGGTTTGGACCCGACTGCGATGTACACTGTGCTGCTGGAGTTTGTACAAGTTGACTCTCATCGATGGAAATATGTCAACGGGGAGTGGGTATGTGACTTTGTACCAGTCGAATGTTCTAGTAGTCAAAGTGATGGACGGCAGCTTGGATCCGACAGCAATGTACACTGTAATGTTAAGAGTTCTTGCGAGTAGACTTGCATCGGTGTAAATCCGTCGTCACTACTCAGTGATTGCGCGTAAATCGTATATTGGTAAAAGTCAGCTAATAGAACTCACTTAGAAACCTCGAAGTCTGTTGAGGAATGCGATTAGGTAGATGAGAGCTAGACAGACGCCTGACACGAAATTATTCTTCCCAAGCTGAAATGGAGTACTTCACCTAGTGCATTCGATAGAGTTTAAAACTTACCTTTTCGCTTTCCACGTGTCTTGAACTCTTATGAATTTTGGTTCACTTTATGTAGTTAGATGTCGTATTTTTTGTATTATAACATATTATTCTTCAGGTTCCTGGAGGCAAGGCTGAGGTCCCGCCGTCAAACGCCATCTACATTCACCCGGAGAGTCCCAACTTCGGTGCTCACTGGATGAAGGAGCCAATATCTTTCGCCAAAGTGAAACTCACCAACAAAACAAATGGCAATGGACAGGTACGTTCCAATGTTCGAAACATCACACCGGCGCCACGTTTTTGGCCTTTTATCGCGAATAAGTGATCAACTGATCATCAATATGACAAAAAGACAGCCTCATCCCGGCCTTCCTTAGTTTGAATGGGTAGGTATGATATATATTAAATAAACCTTCAGCCGCCCAGGCAACAAAATTTTCCAGTTCCTACACTATTAATTCAAATGGATAGTGTGGGAATTAGAATATAATATCTTTTGATTGAGAAGACCTTTTAATAGCCTGCTGGGCTAGAGGTCAAACAAATTCGTTTTATGTTAGGTAGGAACCGACAGCCAAAATTATGGTTTACCATATAATTTACTACCTGCAAATAGATGCCGGCACCCTGTGTATTTCCCATATCCTTAAACCATCCTATGTAGCTCGTAAGGCTTTAAGCAATTTACTGAGGCTCCTTCTGTAAAACTGGTTGTATTCTTACTTCAAACTGTAACTCGCTTCCCAGATCTATCTGTATCAAACTGCTCCATATTAATGGATTCCCGTTACCATCGATATTCCCAAAAGGCTTTATTGACAGAATACTAATCTGCGTTAATAGAAAGCAGGTGGTACGAAGGTGTTACTGCTACAGTTGTTCGCTACTGCAGGCGTCATTACCATCAGATACTGAGCGTATCTCCTCAGATAAACCACTGTAAGAGGTTCCTTTTTAAGACATGGTTAGTACGGGGAAAAAGATCAAACTTATTTTGGTTTTTCTGAAGAGATGAGCTCGGTAAGTGTTGAAGTCAACAGTCCAGTTCTCACGCGATATGGCGCGAATGAACATGAAAACAAACATGAGATACATCCAGATCCATATGTTGGCGTCTCGGTGTGAAATTTGTAGCTTTACCAACTGTTTAGCAGCGTACGCACTATCATTTGTAATAATTATTGTCTCGATGCTATATTTACTAGTCCCATTCGTGTGAGATTAGACGACTTCTGCAAAAATTAATGCCGTATTAATTGCCCGATTATGGTTTTATTGTGAAGAGTGTGCGAGATGCGAAACGTGCAAAGTAACAATTGTTCGTTAATGCTAGCGAATGGCTGTTAACGGTTTTCAGTTTATAAGTTGACCTAGTGCGAAAATAAAACTATAAATAACTGTTGTTGCGTCGTGCTGTCTGCATTGTCAGACAGGATGACGATGTGTCATTTGGCTGCTTTTACCGAAATCTAACTAAGTATTATGTACTTATCTACACGTTCTTATATTGGGCTGTTAGCTATCAAAGACAATGGTTTATTATAAACACTGTCAGGTATTTATCAATCTTTTAAAAATCATGGGCACTCTCGTGGGCAAGAATAATATTAGCCTTAAGCAAAACATTTGCTCGAAAAACATGAATAGAGTAGGAGAGCAATTTCACATTAATAACAAAGTTCAATATTCCATTCCAGATCATGCTGAATTCTCTACACAAATACGAGCCCAGGGTACATCTCGTCAAAGTGGGTACCGACGTCCGCAGCATAATGACGTATCCGTTCCCCGAAACCCAGTTCATCGCGGTCACAGCGTATCAGAACGAAGAAGTGACGTCACTCAAGATAAAGTACAATCCCTTCGCTAAGGCGTTCTTGGATGCGAAGGAGAGACCTGAAGGATACTACCAGAGGGACTTTGTGGGAACGCCCTACCCGCAGCAAAGTTCATCGCCCCACCAATATCCACAATGTAAGTTGATGATTATATTAATGTGAACGTGCTGGGCCCATAAACTGTTTGAGCATGGCAATATTGCAACAATTTATTTAATGTTAGGGCGGTTAATGCACGCTTTACCAAATGTCTCGGCGGTTTTAACTTTTGAATCTTTGGTAGTAAAAAAATATGGTTAATAAAAAAAGTACACTTCTTATAGCAGCTCCAACCTTATTCTATGTAATATTGGGGCAGTGATATGCCTGATATCCAAAACAAATTAGGAGGTACTTACAGAATGACACTCAAAAAATATTTTTCACAATTAAACATTTATTAGTCAAATTCAATACTCAATCAATTAGGTTAACAGCCTAAGGGTCTTGAATTTGTGTGATAAAATTGTAAAACATGGAACCTAGTCCAATCGAGGCAAAATTAAACTCAAAAACTTATACAGAAAAAAATTTAAATCACGTCTTACAATATGAATCAACTTAATCTACAAAATATGTTAATCACTTACCTTACCAATACCTTTACAATGGTGGTGGATATTGTAAAATGAGAGAGTTTGTCATGTTTCTCTTTTTACATTCCTCTAAAAATTTCCTAAGCGCATCAGGATTTGTCGGTTCTAATTGCATGGCACTGCTTCTAGATTTGAATTTAAATATATCCTTGATAAGCAGTGGAGTATTTGATCCTAATAGGGGTTTATGAAAGAAGTTTTGTACTGGAGCTCTTTCAGGTATTGACGATTTCTTTTCCAACCAAAGCAGGAACAGCAAAGTGTGTTTACATCCACCTGAAAGAATTTAAAAAAATCTGTAGGTTAATGCTCTAAACTAACTCATGTGTAGGTAAAATGCAACCAGACTAATGCCCACTGAGCCCTTTGAAATCTATGTCCCAATTATGAAAAGTGCTGCCTTATGCATTATGCTCGCAGGAGTGGCAATGGCAGCAAGATGAGCTAATTGAATTTTTTTATGTTTATATTACTGCCCCAATATAGTAATATAGTTCTATGTTACATTTCCTGGGAGGGAGGGGTCATCGGACAAATCATGTGTAATTTTTTGTTACCGTTTGCTGAACAGCATAATAATAATAAACAGAGCAAAAGCAGAAACCTATAAATACCTTGGTATGTCACAGTCTTTGGGTATTGAAGATATGGGAATTAGACAGGCGGTGAAGGAGCGCTTTTTCAGCCGGCTCACAAAAGTACTTAACAGTCTTTTGTCAGGAGGCAACAAAGTGCGCGCCTTCAACGCCTGGGTAATACCCATACTCACATACTCCTTTGGCATACTAAGGTGGACTCAGACGGAGCTGGACGCCCTGGATCGAAGGGTCTGTACACTGCTTACCACACATCGAATGCTACACCCGCGCTCATCAGTTATGAGATTGTACATCCCGCGGAGGTGTGGGGGCCGCGGCTTCCTAAATGCCAAAAACCTCCACAACCGCGAGGTGTACAATCTTAGAAACTATTTTCTTAGCAATGAGTGCGGGATGCATCTTGATGTGGTGGCAGTAGACCGGAACCTCACGCCGCTCTCCTTGGCAAAAGAGAACTGGCGCAGACCTGTGGTACTAAGCACCGAGGACCGCAGGGCGGTATGGAAGAGCAAGGAGCTACACGGGCGGTTCTACAAGGCCCTCACGGGACCTGACGTAGATCTGCTCGCGTCGGTGAACTGGCTACGATTCGGGGACCTCTTCGGAGAAACCGAGGGTTTTGCCTGTGCAATTGCTGACGAGGTTATCATGACGAATAACTACCGGAAATATATCCTGAAGGACGGTACGGTCGACATTTGTCGGGCATGCCGCCGTCCCGGCGAGTCACTCAGGCATATTATTTCCGGTTGTTCTCAGATTGCTAACACCGAGTACTTGCACAGACACAACCTCGTAGCCAGGTTTATACACCAGCAGCTTGCTCTTCAATACGGCCTTGTGGGCTTCGAAGTGCCTTACTATAAGTACACACCTGCGGCAGTTCTCGAAAATGGTCGTGCCACGCTCTATTGGGATCGATCTATCATCACGGACAGGACTATTGTAGCCAATAAGCCTGATATCGTGCTGATTGATCGATCGCAACGCCGGGCAATGCTCATCGACATCACGATCCCCCATGACGAGAACCTCGTGAAGGCCGAGAAGGACAAAGCCAGTAAGTATTACTTGACTATGGATACTAAGTATACCTTGACTTGGCTCACGAGGTAACCGACATGTGGGATGTTGATTCGGCGATCATTGTGCCGATAGTTGTTTCTGCGAATGGTCTCATAGCGAAGAGTCTCGATCAACACCTCAAGAGGCTCTCGCTAGGTGGTTGGATCAAGGGTCAGATGCAGAAGGCGGTAATCCTGGACACGGCGCGCATAGTCCGGCGGTTCCTCTCCCTGTAGCCCTACCACCGGCAGCTTGGGCCTGCCCCGTTGCCGGCGGCACCCTAGGTTAGGTTTTTTTATAGTATGTTTATATGTTTTGTATTGATTTTGTATGTTTTATTGTATTTTATTTTTATAACCATATTATAAAATAACCTGACCTAAGAAGATGTATAAATAAAGATAATAATAAGAAATCTGTGAAATAAAGAGATAATAATAATAGCTAGTAAAAAAATTAAATGATGTCAAACCCGGAACTGAGCTTAAAAACTATCACCAAATATCACAATGGGGGATGGGGGGATTGGGAGGGTCTAAAATAGACCAAAATCGTATGACGTGATTAATGGACAAACTCTTACTGTTTTGCACATCAGTGTTCAGTAGTAATAAAAATATTATTGGATAGTGTTAAAATATTTACCCATTAACTCAGAACTACAATCACATGTTGCATCAACAATAGTATTTTCCAATTCATTTACACGGACTGACACAGTATAATATTTTTTCTCCGTTTCCTCGCCTGGCACAACTTTAGCTTTAATCACACATTCAGTGTCTTTTTTCTTAAGCTCGACAAATCCTATAACATCTACAACATAATGGTCCTCTGAAGCCCTGAAAATAAAGTCAAAACATAAATATTATTTTAAAAAGTTTGGTATAAGGTCAATGCGGGTAATACCATCTATCGCGAAAGTCTGTCTCCCAATTGATTTTCACCCCTAACTCAACAGTATATGACGCATATGACGGACTTTCCCTACAAATTAAATATGCTGGAATTACCCACACTGACCTTACACAACATTTATAAACTACAGTGTTTTCCACTGACTTTCATGATCCTGTTGAAACTTTAGAATTTAAGTGAATTCAAATAGGTAGTTATAAAATATAAATCACTAAATTTTACAGGAAAACATTTATAAAGGACATGTTTGATTTTTGTCAAATAATTAATAAAAAGCCTGTATAATGTTGAGGCTAGACTCAAAATTCTTTTCTTTATATGTAGAACAAAAGAAAAGTGACTATATTTTCAAACTCATTAGGTTTAAAGTCCAATAGTAGTTGAATCATTCTAGATTGGAATGTATGAAAAATTCGGCATAATTAATATAGAACTTTTAATGATGGGGATGTGTAGGCTCTAGATTGAAGTTTATTTTCATGAACCCTCCCCCCCTCTCTCCCTCCCGCTTCACCCCTCCGCACCCCCGGAAATGTCTTAAAACACGGTTTTTGGCAATTTTTTTGAAAACTATTCCAGTTACAGAAAAAGTGTAAAGGTATGAAATAATCCTTAATTAATGTACTATTGATTTTGTATACACATTAAGATGGTATTACTTATAATATTTTCACAATTTACCGTAAAAAAATAGTTTTTTTTAATATTTAATGCTTTTTTTTCTTTGAGTTCAGTATTTTCAGGCAATGCTGCTTTTATCGTCAACATAGGGAAAACCAGCTTAAAGAATATAATATTCTCTTTAAAATAAGGTATCATTTGTTTTAAAATTCTTTAATTTAACGTTGTTATGTCATATTGAAAATTCACTGTCATCAGATATATGCAACGCAACAATCGCAAACATCGGTATTCAAAGTGCGACAGAGATCCAAATAAACGATTTTTGGAGTGAACAGCGGTGTTTAGGTTATCTGAGAGCCTACCACACATTATCATCATCCTCTTCTCCATCTCTCTCGAATATGCAAGTGCGATAGAGACATAATAAAATAAACACTGTTTTGTAAAGTTGGTACCAATGTGTTTTTTTTTAAGTGCGTCCAGACTGGATCATGAAACAACAAGAGAAACTATTGTCTAATATCGAAAACAAACAGAGATTTATTTCACAGCTCACTGAGAAGCTCAACGAAAACGGCATACATACACGTCTTTCTAAAGATGACGCTGATTTGCTCATTGTGACCACTGCCATTGAAGAATCTGACCGACATAGACAAGTAGTTGTGGTTGGTCAAGACATTGACTTGCTTGTCTTCATAATTGCATTAGCCCCTGATGATAAGAACATAATAATGCTCAAGGAAGCTCAGGGCAGATCAATAATAGTTATTTATGTGGCTGGCGCATAATAAGAGGCATTAAACATGAGTGTGGTTTTATGAAACGAGCCGTAGGCGAGAACTTATAAATATTGGATGTCATATTGGTATATGACATCCAATATTTATAAGTTTTCTTAGTGTTAGTCAAAAACTGCATTTCAAGACCTTTCCGAGAGCGCGAGGGGGTGAAGCGGGGTGGGGAGGGAGGGGGAGGGTTGTTGGAAATAAACTTCAATCTATAACCTACACATCCCAATCAATAAAAGTTCTATATTAATTATGCCGTTCAAAAAGCTAATTTTCTTCAACTATAGCTCAAATTTAGTATGATGGGCAGGATGAGGATTTACAAAAACGAGTATGTTTTCACAACCAATTATTGGGTCATTACCTATGAAATTGGAATTTTTGGTTGTTGAGTTTAGTTAAAAAGCGATGGTGGCTCAGTGGTTTAGACGTTTGACTTTCATTCCGGAGGTCGTGGGTTGAAATCCTGGCTCGTACCAATGAGTTTTTTCGAAACTTATCTACGGAATATCAGATGATATTTACCATTCGCTTTCGGTGAAGAAAAACATCGTGAGGAAACCTGCATACATCCGCGAAGAAATTCAAAGGTGTATGTGAAGTTCCCAACCCGCTTAGGGCCAGCGTGGGGACTATAGCCCAATCCCTCTCATATATGAGAGGAGGCCTGTGCCCAGCAGTGGGACATTATATAGGCTGAAATATATATATTTTTTGTTTTTAACAGTGCACTATGCAACAAAGGTTTTTTTACACTAATAATAGTATTTTTTCCTCAAGTGATATTCTAAAATACAATGTATTATAGTACCTTGTTTTATGAAAAAGAGATATACAAAACACACCTAAGAAATGTCTAATATTACTGGCACACACAAAATTCATTGTATGGAAAATAGTTTTTCACGCAATTCTCCATACAAAACGCCAACTTCATTGGTAATGACCTAATATTTAATTGAAAATGGTAGAAAATTATTTAAATTATCAATGAATGCATGATAAGGAAGTTTTGTTTGTTCAATATTAATCGATAGGTACATAAAATGATATTGTAAATAATTCGCAAAATTCTGCAAGATTTCTATACCTTATACCATTGATTTTACCACTTCTTTGTCTTATTATTTGTTCAAAAGTGGAACTAATACCATAGACTCTAAAATATTGATAAATAACAGGATTTCACTATAGATAGGTCTCTTAAAATCGAAACATCACAGAAATCATCATAGTTGAAATAAGATACAGGTAGTAATAATGTATAATAAATAGAAATTGAATAATAACTTACGCCAATACTTTAACGTCTTTTATTGCATCAATACTATGCTTGTTGCTGCTTTTAATATATTCCAGAATCATTATGGTGTCCACTTTTGGCAGGTTATTTGAATCGGCCTGTACGAAATTGTTTACTATGTCCATTTTATGGCTAAAATCAAAGTACCTAAATATTGCTTTGCAAAGTTGTGCAACGCATACAAAGACTAAAGTACGTCGTTGAAATAAACTCGAGATATATTGTGGCCAATGGTCTCGACAGTAACTTAAAGCGAAACCACGACAAGCACAAAACTATACGAATATATTATAATTATGTGAAGATTTTAAAGCTGAAGCGTAAAACATGGATCGGATGTGACAGTGTTTTGTTTTGCGGTTTTGACAGTGTCGCAATGCTCATAGACAATTCCTATTTTTTTTAATGCAATAATGACTTAGGGCGCTACAAGCGATACCGATTGGACACGACAAACTGTTGCAACATGTGTCCCGATCCCGAGTCCCAAAAGACTACTTTAAAAACGAACTTTTTGTTAAGGCCGGCCTTATACTTCCGGAATCAGAATATGAATTAATACTCTTAGACCGGCCTTATACATCCTTATACATACATTATACATATTCATAATTATGAATTCATACTCTAATTCCGGATGTGTATGGCCGGCCTAAGAGTATTAATTCATATTCTGATTCCGGATGTATAAGGCCGGTCTAAAACTGCGCTTGTTGTAGCTGCGTTTAAGGCATAGATACGTGCACATTACGTGCAGGTACTTAGTCCTTGTATGCGTTGCATGAAGCTTAATAATTTTATTTATGCTATGACAGTGGTAAACAATCATATTTTGGAAATTTCGTTTTACCTATTAAGTTGATACCCATGTTAAAAAAGTCGGGATTTCACTTTTGCGAGACTGACCAATGTAACCATAATAATATTATAGAAGATCAGGCAGATATTACATATTTAACTAACCATGTCCACATGTGTTACAGTTAGCGGTTGGTTTGTAGCATCGCAGTCGTTGTACGGCGGTAGCAACGCCGCCTCCCGGAGGCCTACGCCGTACCCGCCACGGCCACCTTCCCGGCCAAGGACGCTTTCACCACCATGTAAGTTATGATAACTTTTTTTTACATTTGTGACAAAAACACTTCACAGAAAGAAAACATACGTCCGTGTGAGTGTTGTGTCAGTTGTGTGTAGGCCTAGTGACAACCCTTTTTTTGCATGGGGAAATGCGTTACGCATATCACCCGGACGCAGGGGACGGACCCGGGTGGTTATGTGGGACTCCCAGGGCTAATGAGGCCCTGGTCTACCCACTAAAACCCCACGGTCTGCCGCCAAGACGCTTTAAGGCGGGGTCACGGGTATGCCTGAGCACTGAGTGTGGGTAGTTCGCAAAACCCGCGAAGCTAGAAGGTGTTGATACATTTTCTCGCCTGTTCTGCCCGCGACCACGGGTGCTGCGTCATGCTTGAAACGTCAGTATTATATTAAACGTAAGTTTAAGCTATTAAGACCCGTTTGTCGAAGTTTATTGTTAAAGATGTCATATACCAAAGAAAAAAACCCAGATTACCAACGTCCGAGGTGGGAATCGAACCCACGTATTCAGCTTTCGCGGCTAATGTCCAGCTTGTCGTTAAAATATAAAACATACGTAGGTACTTATGTGAAAGTTCATTTCAACGATAAAGTACAAGAGCACCAGAGTATTGTTTAACTCGTACATTTTATCAGTAATAAAACTAATAAATAAATAATATACAAAGAAAAATACTTGAAAACATGCATATTTTCTAGGCCCGTTCTAACTCTAACAATATCAATAACATTTCAGCGACCTACAGCAGCTCAGAGCGTACGTCATCAGCGAACACCACCAGCTACACCTGGTCAGGAAGCGGCTATTGGCCGGCGCAGGGCTCTCCTCCCCCAACCCCGTCATCGCCGTACCGCACGCCACCATATCCTGCGCCGCTGGAGTATCAGCCCCCTGCCACACAGCCGCAACCGTTATATCCACTTCAAGTAAGATGAATATTCAAGTAAGATAACTCCTCCTGCGGGTGTCGTAAGAGTCGACTAATGGATGGAAGTGTCACTTACCATTATTTGATAAAAGATTGATGATGGGCAGCAGCGTCATCATAGTGGACACATTACTGCGATCGCCAATCCGCTTGCCCAGCGTGGCGATTATGGGCATTTACCTCCTATCCTAATGCGTCTATACGCATAGTTAATAGGAGAGGCCTACATCCAGCTGTGGACTATCATATCATAGGCTGATGATGTAAGTAAGATGAAAAGAAGAAAACAAATTCGACCGAATACTTTATCTGGTTTAGAAGTTTAGGTATAGGTCTAAAATGGCAGCTCTGATGCACTAGATGAATGGTCTATGGCGAGTGGTTTAGTGTTTTACTCTTAATACTATAAAATCTTATCTTAGGTATACCTAGTTACCTTAATGAAATTACTAGTTTTTTGTTGCGATTGATCATCGTATACTCATTGTCAACAAGGATGCAGATGCAACTACATATCTTACTTCGGATCTATTCTACTAAGGCTGATTGAAAATATAAAATTTCGATAATCTGTCCACTCTAACAAAATCATAATTGGAGTGGCTGTTTACTCATTTCGATGTTCGTGTTAAACTTATTAAAGTTATTGATGTACTTTGGTAGAAGAGCACATATTTTTCGAATGGTAGAAGCTGCATAACAGTAACAAAGGCAATTCGACTGCAATATACAGTCAAACACTCAATTTTCATTGTTTTGTTTTTTTACAGTACGAGACCCCAGCGCAGCACTCGCCCTATTATCAGCACGCGTATGCGCCGTACGCGCACCATCCTATTGAAGACATTTCCTATTGGCCTAATAGGTGAGCTACCAAAGTTTATTTTTATTTGAAGTCTATAATGGTGCAGCTGTTTTTTATCCTAAAATCTCTCTGTGTAAAGAAACGAAGTCAATTACTAGAAACTAAAATGTTTTGTTTTTTTTTTCAGCATAAACAGTTATGGATACCAACCATCCGAGTATGCTACCGGTGATGTAGCGTATAACTCCGAGAACATGCCTTTTGGCCCCGCAGGGCCTCCTCTAGAAGCCACCCCGGTTACTGAAGGCCGTGGTACTTCACCAGTCCCTGAACATGGTGAAAGAGAATACAAGTACAACACGGAAGAACGTCACTCACCATGCGAGGAACCAAAGTTGTCACCACGCTCTCCTACACAGTGATATAGTGCTTTTTGGACGATTTAAGGTGTTACTTAAATATTCGTCGATCAATGGTTTAACATAACAGTCTACTGCGTATGCAGAAGAAAGACTACCAAACTACGTTAGTGATTAGCGACTATACAGTTACTGTAGATAGTATCTTATGCTATAAACTGTGAGACGCTCTTATGTCTCCCTATGTAGAGAGACATAAGAGCGCCACCTTAGATAAGGTTGCGTCGTGTTAGATATTTTTGTGGCCTTCCTGTGGTATGTGATACTATTGATACGGTGACTGTGCACATGTATATCGTCACTCCTTGTGCGTTAAATCGATAAATACTGTAGTCGTAAATGTGATCGATCAGACCAGTCTTACGTATCATGATGCATGGAAAATTTATTGTATAGCACCAAGTAGCACCTTTATGTTATAAAGGACGTAGTGTTCGTCGTTGGTTAAGTAGGTTAATTTTGCACAAGCTTTGTTGAAACTCTTAATTGAAAAAAGTAAAATACCTAAGGTTTAAAAACTTTTAAATGGGCACAAATAAAATTCCTATAGAAATATGTTTTGCAAGACAGGTATCAATCAGATATACTATTTAATTCTTTCGCAGTCTAGTGGATCACACTCAAAGGTATCATGTGATGCAATTTTGTAAATTTCCTAGGAAAGTATTTAATACATTTTGTATGGTGACTGTTAAAGTGTTAAAAACGGTTAAGAGCTTTTATCACAGCACTAAATTAGATTTAAGAATAACTAAAATCTATTTAATAATACTACTCATTATAATCCTTTTGCCTACATGGTTAAGTCAAGGCCATCCTAACCATGTAGTTGAAAGGACATGTTGTATATTTTGTAAATTATATTTAAATTTAAATACTTCCACTTTAGTTATTTTGTACGCCATAAAAAGCAAATACTATCTACTAATTTGTTCCGAGAGAAGCACTTTTTGTAAATACCTAAGTTTCCATATTTGCCAAACACGTTTAACTCGCCAGCTGCTGCGTAACAGTTTTGTAAAAACACAAACCTAACGAATATGTTTTCGGAGTATAGCCGTGGTTCATGAATTCGTATTCAATTTGGAAATTCGAAGATTCCATAATTTTCAAATACCATTATGTCTATGTCTATTGTCTACTTAGTAACACCATAAATCACGATGCATAATTAGGGTGGTCATTTTATACTTTACCGTGAACTTGCATGTTCCGCACGCGATACTTTTTGTCGAAAATTGCATTTACAAAATTATAGAATGTGGCTAAAAAACTAGTCTCAGGCCGGCCTTACACATCCGGAATCAGAATATGAATTAATACTCTTAATTCATATTATGAATTCATTACGCACGGATTTGCATACAATTTAGCTGTTGACCACACACATTCTGAATTTTTCAGGTCGATCTACAAAGTTCATCTGACATGCGTAATGAAATCAGAGTATGAAAAATCTCAGAACGCACGTCTTTCCATACAATATCGAGTACCAACACACACACATTCTGATTTAAGATTATGAATACATAGACAAAACGTCGTTCTGTATGTCTTATCGTCTATGCTTAGGTTGTCAATGTCACGATCACGTATTTGGCTTCATACGTTTTCGCAAGACAACTGTCAAGTCTGAATCTGAAATCTGAATATTAATTATGAATTCTTACTCCGATTCCGGATGTGTGAGGCAAGAGAACGGAATAAGATTATGATTTCATATTATGAATACTTACTCTGATTCCGGATGTATAATGCCGGCCTAAGTCCGTGCGTAGTGAATTCATAATAGGAATTAAGAGTATTAATTCATATTCTGATTCCGGATGTATAAGGCCGGCCTAAGAGTATTAATTCATAATCTGATTCCGGATGTATAAGGCCGGCCTTAGAGTATTAATTCATATTCAGATTCCGGATGTATAAGGCCGGCCTCATTATTCCTCCTTATTATGCGTATACCACATAGTTCGCAAGTTTCAAGTGTTCTTGCTTGTATCTATTTGATAGTTACTTCTTTCAGTACAAATGTATGAATGAAACTGGCTCATATGAAACTCAATTGATACTCGTGCCGTCCTATATTGATAATAAACATGTTTCTGTTACAATTTTGTAGTTTTCTTTCTAGAATTACTTTTGTACACTCCCGACAATAACTAAAAATATTCAGTTTTATCGTGAAAAATTGTACCTGATTTTGTTACGAACAGTAGGTAGGTAGGTACTGTATTACAGTTACACTATAGTAAAATGGCATATCGGTAACCGACCAATCAATAGTCGTTCGATCGCGCTTTTTGGTATAAGCTTAGTAAATTTTTTTAAGCATATTTTACTCCTAGTTTTTGTCCCAATTTCTTGCACGTCACCGTCACGGACATTTTATTGTAAAATATAAAGTTCAGTGCAGTCATTGAAACTTGGAACACATGTATTTTGCCTACATGAATAACTCAAATTAATTGCCCATTTTTTAATGCGCTATCAATACAATGCCTTTTTTTTTCGAGATATATCTTCTTATGGTACATTTAATCGATAGTTATCAGATAATACTATAATGGTATTTAAAAAAAAACACACACATAAGTTACTTAATCCCTTGTTAATAAATGAGTTCTACCTCATCAAAATTGGCCTAAATATTAAATAATTCAAGAACAATGATTATAGATAATGAATATAAAATACATAGGTACTAGGTACAAGCCGAATATTCTTTTCGCGGTTTAATAAAAAGTAATTGTTATTTAGTTATTGAAATAATGACGGAAAGTTTTTATCCTTCTATGCGATATGTTCCGGACGTAGAAGCGGGCTTGACTATTTTCACTTACATTTTTGGCAGGAAGTTCGTAAAAACTTGGAATAGCCCACTTTGTGTTATGGGAATCACGAAATTTGATACTAAAAAAGTAGATTTTTATTTCTAATTTTATGGGCACATATTCAAGAGACTTAAGGAAATTGAATCCTTAAGTCTAAGGAGCGACTTCGCCTCCTTATGTGTATTCTATCGTCTGTACAATGGGTTGTGCTCTGAAGAACTGTTCGACATGATGCCAACGTCCACTTTTCATCATCGCACCGCTCGCCACCGACTGGGCGCTCATCCTCACACCTTGCAACCTAAATGGTCGCGCACCGTGCGGTTTCAGAGGAACTTCCTCCCGCGGACGGTCCGTCTGTGGAATGAGCTCCCTGCCGAGGTTTCCCGTTGGACTACAGTATGGGGTTCTTCAAAAGAGGAGTGTACAAGTTCTTATTGGGTCGGCAACGCGCATGTGACACCCCTGGGGTTGCAGGCGCCCATAGGCTACGGTGACTGCTTTCCATCAGGCGGGCCGTATGCTTGTTTGCCACCGACGTGGTATAAAAAAAAATACATTAAAAATATTGCTTGAATTAACGTTGATTCAGTTAAAATTAACAAACAAATACACTATTTTTACTCACTCAAAATAAACGATTGTAGGTATGTAATGTACCATCCATGGTGAGATGTAAAATGCAGAACGAAACGTTCCGTACGTGTGCGCCTTGTCCATGCACTATGAAAACTGCGCCTTCCGGTTCCCGAATTTACTTCCTTGATGTAGTATCCTGATGTATGATCCTGATGAGTGTAGCCGGGGTAATAAACTTAAAGAAATACGCTATAAATATTCGTTGACGGGACGTGCATTCAGTTAAAAGTTTCGAAATACACAGTGGCGTAGCTACCTTGGGTGGCACCCGGTGCAGTAATCGGTGGTGTCGCCCAGGGATAATACACGTTTAACAATTCACGCCAACCAAAAACAACACACTTCACGAAACAAATGAGAATTAAAACGAACAGGGGCCAGGGAATCCCCCACGACAGTGACGACAGCGTCAGGCTCTTTTGCGGGAATATATAGAGCTGAGCTAATGCTACTGGAGGAAAACCCGATTTTTTTTTTTTGTGCTACAGATTTATTTTTGAGAGCCGACGGGGCGGACCACCCCCGCCACCCCCCCTTTGCTAGGCAACTGGAAATACACATTATTTGTGAACATTTGAACACAAACTTCTCAACAAATTTTGGTTGGTAATATCTGTTCTGATTTCTTGTATCAACTGTAGAGCCCTAAAATAAAACGCAGTGGTCTATGGCCGCAAACGAAAAAAAAAAAAATTGACACATGACGTGACAGACAGCGTGACAGTGACAGTTTAAGGTGTTGCGCTATCAGTGGTAACATAACCGCGAAATTCTGGATATCAACAAAACATTCTTAAGTTTTAGTTTCAATTATAGGCCTCGAATTGATCTACAATATTATCTGTTATTGGTTTATTTTGATCTGTTTTATTATATACTCTACTCTTTAAAAGCACAATTTTTGGTTTAGAGTTGCGAATGAACATCTTATCTGTGAGCTTACCTTACAATTCGTTTTAGTTCGGCTTTATTGAATTGCGAAACCAATGTCTGTAAATAACTTAGACTTTAGTGCTGACTACCGTTAATTGTGAGGCTAAAAAATAAGCAACGTAAATAGGACTAAGCTAAGGTATAAATCATCAATCATTGTTTAAAATGGAGTCTACCGTCTCAGTTTCTAAGGTACAGTAATTTCGGTGTACAGTAATGAAATAGTATAATTTTATGCAAAAAGCGTTGAACCAACTTAAATAGGTTTTTTTTTACAGGGTGTGTTTCTGTTCCCGGGCTCATCAAAGAAACCAAAAAATGTTAAACAAAAAACCAATTTGTTTGAAAAACAATACAAAAAAGAACCATGGTACAAAGCATATAAAAATAATTGGGACAAGATCGAATCCAGAATTATTGTAAGTGTTTGCCATATGAAATTTTGCTTATGTTTTAAATTTCTTATAGATTCATATTAGAACAGTAGAAAAAAAAATTCAATGGGATACATCTGATGCAATCATATTTGTATTGATATATGTGTATATTTTACAGGATTTGCATCAGAAAACCTATGATGTTCTATTGAATGATATGGTTAACTATATAAAATCATTTTACAATGGCAATGAGTCAATGACTTTGGAAGGTATTATACCAAGTGCTACTCTGCTCACTGGAGTCAACCAGCCTGACCATGTCTCTCAGTTCCAGACACTTATATCTAAAATAAGGTAAAATTTGTGTGATACTTTAACTACAATTTGATAATAGTCTGACCTTTGTAAATGCTGGGTAGAAATAGTAAATACTAGGGTATAAAATAATAATATATAGCTGACAACCAAAACTCACTCTAAAAACTCACTACTCTTAGCAACCATGTATGCCACTACTATATCAAAACTGAGCTATACAAGCGTTATTTCAAGTAGTTATTTGTTACTTAGTGAGTTATGGTTGTCAACCAATGATTTATCATTTAATTACTTAACATGTTTGACGGTGACACAGCATGTGTGACTATCAAAATCTGATTCCTATGCCAGTGACACACATATGTGATCAGAGTAACCTTATTCTTATGCCACTAGCATAAATCAAGTTCTTCCTCCTAGGCCAGTACCATTGAAATACAAATGTTTTTGACACAAGTGCTGTGTCACTGGTATAAGAGTACAATCAGTTCAGTCACACATGTTTGTCAATAGCGTAGGAGTTCTATCAGATAATTTCGATCGGCATATTATTAGCGCTTAGTGAAACAGTACTGGAGGCGAACATGTTAATAACTTGGAAACCTGTTATCTAGATGATCTATAACCCTCAGACCTTCAAACACTGTTACTAATGAGTTTTGTTTGTCATGTTACTGTAATCTGATGACTGCGACCATATATAACATGGACATCTAACGCCAGCTCAAAAATGCCCCCAAAACCAATTGTTCAATTGTGCCAAAATGGGCAAAACACAGCGCTTTTCGTGACACCGCGCATATTTCGGCGCAACATCTTTGACAAATGTTTATTGAATATTGCCAATCAAAACTTTGATAGACCAATCACAACTATTTTTAAATGGGAGCATTCCATGAAAACATGTCGTAAGCGACACTGTCTTTTCAATACTTTTGAGAAATTAAATTAGTAAGCTGAGTTACGCCATAATAATAACATATCAAGGCTTTAAGATTGACAGTGTTTCCTAGCAGCTAGCATATTTTATTAGGGTAGCTACCATAGCGAGTCTTAAGCGACAAAAAGTTGATGTTTTCATGGAATGCTCCAATGGCGGTGTAAGTTTTTATAGGTTGACATTCAAATTCACTGCCATGATGCATTGGACAGGGGGACACTTGTCAACTAAAATTCAGGACCGTTTTTGAGTCACAGACGCAATTTGCAGTTGACAGGCAATTTAGTATGGCGCGCGGCTTCCATGTTTTATTTGTTCGTAGTCTGATGATCATTATATAAGGGTATTTCTTAATTTGTCATGGTTTTTTGTCTTTGTCATGCATACTAAAACCAGGAGTCTAGGTAAGTGTGACTGAATTTACATGAATCATTAAAAAATTGTATGGTCTGGTTTTATTTTTGTTTATATCCTTAGGGATGAAGTGACCCCACACATTGCAATGGTGAATTCACAAGATGCGTCCACTGTCAAACATTTAGTAGAAAATGCAGTATGGCAGCTGGTAAATGGACATGAAGTAATGGTAAGAACTTGTTATGTCTATGAATTTATCAAGGGTAGGCTGTACAGCTGTTCTGCACAATTAATATATTTTTGCCAAGTACCAGAATCATTTTAATATTTAGCTCAAAGTCCAATTTAGAGGCCTTCTATTCAATGGAATATTTATTTTAGTATTTTATTTGATTTTGTGACCAATCAAACTACTCTGTCAAGGGTAGGTGGCTAGAAAATAATACTATGTACTAGGTACTAACTAAGTGTAAGAGGTACTATGTATGTATTTGTTTCTTGGGAGCTTTAGTGCTACTTTCAGAGTAGTAATGAGGTGGTGACAATGAAATGTTGTCTCTTCTCTAGTATGTACAGGCATTAGCCGCGAAAGCTGAGTACGTGAGTTTGATCCCCACCTTGGATGTTAGGTGATCTTGGTCGTTTTTCTTTGGTATATGAAATCTAATATTTATAATTATTAATCATTTTGACTAAAAATGTATTGTGAACTCAAAGTATTGTGTTATGAAAGCGTGTCATTATGAAATAATGTTAGTTTTTAGGTGTGCTTCCATTATATGGTTTTTACTGACAGAATCTGTCTATGATATGTATTGTCTGTTAGTACCCACAACACAAGCCATAATTGAGCTGACTATGGGACTAGGTTGATCTGTGTAAGATTGCCCCACTATATTTAAGTAAAATAAAGAAATTGGAACTTAAATCTAGATATATTATACACTGTGTTTTTATTGATTTCCGTTAAATTAAAGGGAAGCTTATTTAGGTCAAAAATAATCAATTTGTCTAAGAAACTAGTACCTTAACTCTTACTGTTATTGAGTTATTAAAAAAATAAGTTTAATGACTGAACAAAGTCAAAGTCAAATAATTCTTTATTCAAATTGGAATAGTGAATTGCAACCTTTATTACATCCTAATGAAACTTATTTTGACATGTGCCGTCAGTCACCTGAGATCTTATTCTTAAGGCTATCTCACACTTGCTATTTCAATTAGGTATTATGTATAAAAACATTTTTTTTTACGAATTAAACAAAAGCCAATATACTAGGCAACTTCTATTAATGTCCCAAATAACCTGTCCTATTTAACGGAAATCAATAAAAACACGGTGTATTATGAACCTATAAGCATCATTTTGTCGTTTTTTCAGAATGACAGTGTAGACTCAGATGATGAAACACTACCAACTAAGAAGAAGTTAAAAAAGAACCAATGCACTATGAGAATGCTACATAACTGGTACAATAGCAAATATGTCAGCACCTCTCCGAAGAAAAGACATACTGTCTCTATGAGATCTCTGGTCATCATTATCCCTGACTTTGAAAGCTTCAACTGCAATGTCTTACAAGATTTTGTCATGATTATAAGGTTAGTTTGATTAGTCAATAGCTAGCGTGTCAATCGCTAACGCTCAATAAAATTGTGAGTGGTGAACGAAAGGCAATGTTTTTGTCGCACTAATAAAATTTGTGATAGAGAAAACTACGATACCCTACCGATCATTAGTGATTACCTAATTTTTAAGTTTTGTTAAAGTTTTGCACCCAAAGTTCCGATCTCTACGGGCTCATGCATAAATCATGCGAGGTTTTTTCGGCTACTTTTTGACACCCCCCCTTTCTTCCTGGAGATGTTTGGTGAGTTTCTTGGTTAACCCCAACCAGCAGTCTCACGTGTATTTTTCTCATTCAACTTTTAACGTTCGCTCGCCGAAATTCACAATATTTCTTAGTTTGTTCATCGTAGAAAAATAATACACGTGGGGTCTCCTTGTAAAACGTGATTTTTCGTGATTTTTTCTTGGACCCCTTCCCCCCTATAGGATCTCGCGTTTTATGCACAAGCCCTACTGATTGGCAACTCGGCTATGCATTCAGAATGACAGTTTCCGAGTCTGCTAGTTTCCTACTAGAAAAAATGAACCAGCCCATTTATTTTTCAGTTCGTACCTATCATATCTACCGATAGTGTTCGTGTTCGGCGTAGCCACATCGGTGTCGGCGCTGCACAAGTCGTTCCCGTACCACGTGTCCTCCAAGCTGCTCATCAAGGTGTTCCACTCGCATTCCTCGCCGGTCTACATGAACCAGGTTGGTCCGGGCTTCATCATCAGCCTATGATAGTCCACTGCTGGACGTAGGCCTCTCCTATTAACTATGCGTATAGACGCATTAGGAGGTAAATGCCCATAATCGCCACGCTGGGCAAGCGGATTGGAGATCGCAGTAATGTGTCCACTATGATGACGTTGCTGCCCATCATCAATCTTGTAAAATGGTCAGTGACACTTCAATCCCTTAGTCGACTCTTACGACACCCGCAGGAGGAGTTGGGGTGGTGACAAATGTATTCTTACTGCCGTCACCACACGGCAGCCCAGGCTTATCTTATCTTATTGGTGGGGCCCGTGTGGATACACTTCAACCCATTGGGATCTTTTGTGTAATTTACACAATATAACTGTACACAATTAGGTTTTAAAATATTCCTGTGAACCTATTGAAAATGCACTCTTACATGTATATTAATGGTACTGTTCTAAGTTGTGGTAGTCTCGGTATGGTTGCATTAACTGCTATTAAGTATTTGAGTAAATACATAATAAATAAATAAATATCTTGGGACATCTTAGACAAATCGACCTAGTCCCACGGTAAGCTCAATTAAGGCTTGTGATGTGGGTACCAAGCGACGATATATATAATAGATAGATACATATAGATACTGAAATACATAGACAGCCATGACCAAGGAACAAATATTTGTGATAAATAAATACACAAATAATGCCCTCACCGGGATTCGAACCCGGGACCTCCAGCTTCGTAGGCCGAGTCACTACCAAACTACCAACTAATCTACGGAGGCTTGAGTATTTTGAGATATTTATGAAACAAGTTTACGTACATTGCATGTCAAGTGACGTATTACTTTGATCATTAGAACTAATAAATTAATAATAAATAACCGTCTTTACAGGTGCTTGAAGATATCTTCCTGAACCCCTCAAGCCCCCTCCACTTGTCTGGAAAAGCGTTCGAACTGCTCACTGACGTGTTCTTATTCTATGATTTCTCAGTCACTGGACTAATTCAAAGCATAAAGGTACGTAAAATTATACAAATTTTCATAAAAACAAGCATTATGGTAGATACAAAAACATTAAAATTTTTTAAAACAACTTGATGCTTAGCTTAGTTGCCGCTTAGTAGCATATCGTAGCCCGCTCTGTCACTCTTTCTTATTAGTGCGACAAAGACAGTTAGCTGCCTTTCGTTTACGATTGACGATTAAGCGTTAGCGATTGGCAACTTAGCTAAGCACCCTGTACCATCACGCTTAATAAATTGTTTGTTACGGGTACAAAACATTAGAAAACCATATTAAAATATTAAGCTAACCATAAACTTTCGTAATTTAATTTAAGTCAAGGATTGCTCGATATGTTTCGAGCCATTAAAAGAATCCTCATCAGGATTACTCATTTTCTCAGTATTGTATGATGGAGCACTACTACGGCGACAATGTAAAGTCACTCTGCTGCGATCGAGAAGACATCGAAAACGCATGCACCAAACTGTCCCCAGACGACATCGAATCCATCCGACAGCTACCCTCATTCCGGCCGTTCCTCGAAGCGCAGGATTGCGAAACTAAGATAGGTCTCTTCGAAGACGACAATTTCTTCAGGGAAGTGGTGTGCCAAGAGCTAAATAAGCTGCACGATTATTTGCACAGTTTTTATATGTGCGTGCGGGTTTTGTCGGCGTTTTTGAAGGATTTGCCTAAAAATATCATAGGGAAAACGGTAAGTTGTTTAGCTATTTAGGTATTTCACTTTTGTAATTTCTGAACAAATGTTGTGTGTGCTCTTATGTTAAAACTTTTACATAATTGAAAGTAATGTTAACAAATCATGTAGGTGTTTAGCATATCATAGAGTAGGAAGTAATTAGAAAAAAATAAATAATACATCAATTTTTTTGTTTTGGTTTTCTTATTATTATCGAAAAAAATATCTCTTAGTGTTCTTCTATCATATCTAATCTTCTATCAGAATATGATACGGAATATAGTAGGGTGCTTCTTATTTATGCAATTTTGTAGGATGTTCGAACCAATAAAAGAGCTCTTTGCTCTTCCGATTGCAATTTTGTATGAGGCACCCTCTCATTTACTGCAACTACAAAATTGCAAAAATAAGAAGCACCCTAGAATATACTCTTCAATAGGTCGCCACAATACTTGGTCATTTTTGTAAATTAGATAATAATGAAACATGATTTGTGATCATCTCGCTACATGCTTTTTAAAAAGATATGCCGCCGAGTTTTCCGCTGATATGTTTTTTACTTTCAGGTCCGCGAAATATACACCAAATGCGCTAGTGAATCGATCACCAAAACCCCAACTTTCAAAGCATGCATGCAGCTCATAAACTTCCAATCTCAAATGAAACTACTAGACAGTATACAAAACGCCCTCAAAGTCGTCAACTCAGAGCTACAAGTATTATCACCTGTGAAACCCTTAAGATCCTCACCTACTAAGAATAATGCTAAGTTAGTACTAAATAATGAGTTAGGAGAGAATTTCGCTAAGACTGTTAGAGTGCATTTGCTAACGTTTTTGAGGCAGCTAGAAAACGCTAATACTGACGCCACTGTGCTCTCAGATGACGATGACACTGTCTATGGTATGGATATTGTGGTGGGAAATAGATATAAATTAAAAGAGGTTAGTAATTTAATTTTTCCTTTAAATGAGTAATATTGCTAAGCGAATTTTATTCGGACACGTTTAAGGCTAAATAACATAAATCCGATAAATATTCCAAAGAACAGTAGTACATTACTACCGAGGCCGGGAAGTGACTGGTTGCCGGCCGAATATATGTATGTGGTATATGTGTATATGGATAGTATTCGGACGGCAACCCGTCTCTTCATGGCCGAGGTATGTATAATGCTTTTCTCAAACATGCAATGAAATGAAACAAAAAATGTATCTTCTTTCTAAGAAATTATAAGTCAACTACATAATTATGTCTTTGAAACACAACAAAAGTCAAATACGACACCGACACCTCATTTTTTTTTAAGATTGACCGGTTTGAAAGTTGCAAAATTTTACTTTGAAAAAGCGGTATTAGACGACGCGGTTGGTTGAGTCCAATTAATCGCATGCGATGATCGGGGCCGACGGATCGTGCCGTATAATACTGCTTTTTAAATATTATTTTAAGTAGTTATTGTACATTTATTTTAAATTATATAATTTAAATACCTAATTATAACTGCAAAAATTTGCCAATAATTTTTTTTAATACTAATATTACTTACAGATAATTATTGGCTAAAAGCCAAGATGCCAGGTCACAACCCTATGTCAAATGAAAATTAAAAAAGAGGCACTTGCCGGCCTAGGCCGGCAACGTGGTACTTCCCGGCCACTTTTTAGGCACGTAACACATTTCATTGCATGTTTGAGAAAATATCGTTGATGGATGACAGTCTCTGTTCAGTAATGAACTATCGATCCACAATTTTCAGTTACAATAAAATAAAATATTGATGCATCCCTATAATGCTTCAATGTTTTATTTTATTTTATTTTTATTATAGTAATACCCACATTAGCTAAAGGAACAAGAGGTTCAATACCTGTTCATTCAGTCTTTCTAGATATATCACTTTTCATATAATATATGGGAAACCCTGAGTAACACTGAACTAAGATATCGAATTTCGACTAGGGCTTCCAATTATTCGAGAGTTTCAGGTATTCGAATATTCGGTTTTTTATATCGCGATTTTCGAATAGTTATAAAAATAACAAAAAAGAATGCGGCTAAAATTACATTGATTTGCATAGTTGAATATTTCAATAAGGCATGTTATTCTGCAGTAATAAAAAGTAAATGATAACGTTGCAAGTATATCCTAACTGTCCGCAAGGTAAATTTAGGGAAACTTTGTTTTACTAGGGTTAATACTAGAATTTCATAAAAAATCTTAAAAAGTCTCATTCAATATGTAGTGTAGTCTTGATGCAAAATTCGTAAGAAAACTCTTAGTCATTGTTGCTGTAAGTGTAAAGTGTCTAAATTGTAATTTTTAGCTCCTAAATTATTATTTATTTATTAACATAAAAATATACAATGACATCTATACAAAGTCCCACAAAACAGTTTTCACGGTTTGACTGTGGAACCGAGCAGTCTCTACTCTCTTATATTAATTTTATAATTTTCTTACTTTACGCGCAAGAATACCTCATGCTATTCGACTACAATCAGGGTTTCCTAAAAAAACGTTAGTTGGCGCCACTTAGCCGTAAGGTCCCGCTAAGAAACACAACTAGATAATAGTGTTTCTTAGCGGGACCTTACGGCGGGACCAAAGAAAAACTAACTAGAAGGTATTTTGATTTTTTATATAATTTTATTAACTCATACAAAACATTTAAATACGAAGCTATAGGCGCTCTGAGAATTTAGACAAGTTTCTGGACCTGACGCCTCAGTGCTGCCGCCCTGGTGAACGTTATTTCAGAAAACCCTCATTGGACCGAATATTTCGAAGTGTTCGAATATTCGAATTGGAAGGCCTTGAGACACGCTCATAAACAGATGTTTTTCCAGCAACTTCTACGCGCGACGCAGTCAGAACGCATCCAATCTGAGTTCGACATGATTCGCTCGCGGTTCGTCAGCTACCTTGAAGACATGTTCGTTAAGGTATTCTATATTATAGCAATATTTTTCTGCCCTCCGGCCTACAAACAGCACTTTTTCGGCCGCTGCGCTAAACTAAGTTGCCGCCTGCCGGCTCCGCTGAGCAGAAAAATAATATACACACCTCGGCCGTTAAATGGAAAAGCCTCGGATCACATGTTTGTCGGCCTCGGCTTCGCCTCGGCTACAATAGGGATGATGATTGATGACTGTAGTTAAAATAAATTATTTAACATTATGCACGACATAATACACGAAGAAATTATAACTAAGATGTAGATTGCAGTCATTTTTGTACAGAACTTCTATTTAATAAATTGAAAAGAACTTAAAAGAGTAGGTCATTGGGCAGTACTCAAACGTGACGTCACTTTTGAGTATTTCATATAAAATTCCATAGTGGCGAATTACTGGTGATCGTTTTGACAGTTCGAAAAAAGATGCTGATTTGACTTGCCAGTCATCATGCCTATTATACGTGCCCCGAGACATTTCCCGCTTAAACGGCCTTGGCACATGGCAACCCCGCATACAACAATGCAATATACATAGTAGATAGAACGCGGATAATGAAACCATTTCACTATCCTCGTTCAAGAAAGAGAATAGCGAAATGGTTTCATTGTCCGCGTTCTATCCACTATACACTATACTCAGTTTTACCTACTGAAGTTTAAACCGAATGAATTAAAAAATATAGTTGCTTTTTGTTTTGTACATTTTGCATAAAATAATTTTTAATTTCTTCAATCTAAACTGGCTGCTCTTTTATAATTTGACAAAAATATATGTACTTTAAGAATCACAATGTGCCCATTGACGAGGTTATTATGGTATTAATAAGTTTAATTACTCTTCTTCTTCTGGTTCCTCTTCTAACGAAGGTTGGACAACATCATGGCTATTTTAACTTTGTTGACTGCATTACGGATTAATCCACGAGTGCTAGAACTGAACCAATCACGAAGATTTCTGGAGAGAGGCTAATGTGCAGCCGGTCCCCAAAAAGGGTGACCGTTCAGACCCATCTAACTACCGCCCCATTGCCTCAACCTCAGTGTTGTGCAAAGTGATGGAGCGGATCATGAACGACCAGTTGATCCGTTACCTAGAGGATCACTCTCTTTTGTATGATCGACAGTATGGCTTTAGGCCGAAAAGATCAACGGGTGATCTTCTAGCGTATGTCACGCACCTCTGGGGGGAGGCAATCGACAAACACGGCGAGGCCCTGGCGATCAGTCTTGACATCGCCAAGGCTTTTGATCGGGTTTGGCACAAAGCTCTTCTCTCCAAGCTCCCTGCGTATGGCCTGCCTGCCCAGCTATGCAAATGGATTGCTGACTTCCTGCATGAGCGCAGAATCCGTGTCCTGGTTGACGGATGTGATTCGCGGTTCATGACAGTGAATGCTGGCGTCCCTCAGGGCTCCGTCTTATCGCCTACCCTCTTTCTTCTGCATATCAATGACTTACTTCCTTTAGGAAACATTCATTGTTATGCAGATGACAGTACGGTCCATGGGCGTTACCTCGGTCGGCCTGGGGCAAGCAGGGCAGAAGTTGGCGACAAACGTGTGGATCTTGTCGTTGAGCTCGATCGGGTTCTGGAACTTATTTGCAAATGGGGTTCCGTTAACCTGGTCGAGTTCAACGCCAAAAAGACTCAAGTGTGCGCTTTCTCCACCAAAACGTCTTCCTTCCACCCAGTTCCAACTCTTCAGAACACTCCTCTTGGTTTACGAGATACCCTGAATATGCTTGGCATGGATATACGCTGCAATCTAAATCAAAATAAATACATCGAGTCATTAATTACCACGGCATCAAAAAAGCTGGGCATCCTGAATAGGGTGCGTCGGTTCTTTGCGCCCGACCAGCTTTGTCTTCTTTATAAGACACAAGTTCGGTCTTGCGTGGAGTACTGCTCTCATCTTTGGGATGGGTCCGCCCAATACCTACTCGATGCTCTCGATAGGATGCAGCGGCGGGTAGTTCGTATTATAGGCGACTCTAAGGTTACCAGGCACCTTGAACCCCTTCAACTACGTAGGGACATTGGTTCTCTGAGTGTTTTTTATCGCCTGTACCATGGTGAGTGTTCTGAAGAGTTATTTTCCCTCATCCCGCCCTCCCCTTTCCGTTATAAAACCACACGTGCCGGTTTGCGGTGTCACTCCTTCACCGTGGAAAATATTCCCACACGTACTAAGAAATTCGGCAATTCTTTCATATGCCGGACTATTAAAAAGTGGAATTCTTTACCGGCACATGTGTTTCCGCATACCTATAAGTTGGGACCCTTTAAACGAAGCGTGAAGAAGCATCTAGCGGGCCAGCAAGGCGGTGGCAACTAACAGGTTACTGTTTGTCTCCTGTTCGTTGCCGCCGCGATTTGGGCTCTACTTTTCACTTACGATCAGGTGGAGTGGAGCCACTTTGTTGTGCCAATATAAAAAAAAAAAAAAAAAATCTCAACCAAGAGTGCCTTCTTGGACCGGCGCTCCTACCCCCACGAATCTTCCCTTGAAGTATTAGCCGGAGGATCTCGTACTCGGGGCCCCGCATGATATGCCCGAAATACTGAAGTTTGTTTTTCTTGATGTTGTTAACTAATTCCAATTTCTTCTCCATTAACTCCTGTACTCTGGCATTACTTATTCGGTCGGTCCATGATATCTTATGCATTCTACGGTAGACCCACATTTCGAAAGCCTCCAGTTTTTTCCCAGTTTAATTACTCACATTTAGTAATATCATCATCATCATCAGCCTAACTATCACTACCACTACTATAGCCTATATATCTCTGAAACTAAGCCGAATCCAGATGATATTATAGCCTCAAAATGTGTTCAGGAATACACCTTTCAAGTCTGTCGGTATACTCACGAACACCCTGTATATACAACTATAGGTACACAAATTTAAATATAGGTACTACTTTCGGATTTATCAATATGTCTATAAGGACATATTGATAGGATCTTTCGATCTTATTAATATGTTAGGTAGTTATATGTATATATGTTTTCATCACACTTGCTGTCTAAGCGCGCCATTACTTGCATGCGTAGCGGGAGTAATAGAAAAGTGAAATTCCCTAAAGAGTAATAGAAATGTCAGTACAACATAGAATAATAATTTGTCTTAAAACTTTTTTTTTGTCCGCAAGTGTGATGGAAACCATTGTATGCATCACGGTCGGTAAGCGGAATACTAACTCGAGTCATTAAAAACCCTCCGCCTACGGTGTCGGGCTTCTAACACTCTCGTTAGTGATTCCGTACTTACCTCCCTTGATGCACAATGTACTATTATGACAGGACAGTTAGGAGTAGTTTATGAATAAGGGGACTGCAGTTCAATTTAATGTCCAGGGCCTGCAGCCTCCGTCCACGCAGACCTTCCACGAGGTGCTCTTCTTCAGTGACGTCAGCAGCGTGAGGAAGCAGATCGTCGGCTCCCCGCGCGGAGCGGTCCACACCGCGCTCAGCAATCCTCACCACTATTTACAGGTAGGGCTTGTCCATTAATCACGTCATACGATTTTGGCCTATTTTAGACCCCCCCCACCCCCCGGGTATTTCTCAGAGCTTAAATGGACATCTCATTCATCTGGTCACGTTTTTTTGGAAGTGGCTACATCTTTTGGTATAATTTTCGGTCGTCAGATACAGCACCCATTTCTCTATAAGACAACCAAAGCCAACCTCAAATCATTCATCCACTTCCAAAAAAACTTGACCAGATGAATGAGATGTCCGTTTACACTCTGAGAAATGCCCCCCCATAGTGATACTTGGTGATATTTTCAGGACCCCCCCCTAGCCAATATGACGTGTAATTTATTGCCAACTTTTTTGCCAACTACGAGGTACCTAAATGTCCGCGAAGTTTTAAAACTCAGTTCAGGATTTGACATTTGAATATATTTTAAAAACAGTATTTCTGTTCAGCAGAGAGTAATAAAAAATTACACGTGATTTGTCCAATGACCTCCCCTCCCTTATGGTGATAATTGATGATTTTTTGCTGACCCCCCTCCCCCTATACAGTATGACGTGATTAATGGACAAGCCTGTAGATAAGGACTATATTGGATTTGTAATTTTTTTATTAAGATGTCATATGGGTGAATCAACTTTTTTCTGTCTGTTATTGCTATGGTTACAGTCGCCTGATTCACGCTGGTCTTATGCAAAATTATGCTACTTAAATTAGGCAAATATGCAAGTCATGCATGGAAAAGGCTTATTGACACCAGAAAAATGTATGTTTGCATAGTTTAAGTAGCATAATTTTGCATTAAACCAGCGTGATTTAGCCGTATATTGCGCGTAGAACCGATGGCCGTTGGGGCGGGAAGGTTCTTGAGTGGCGGCCACGTACCGGAAGACGTAGCGTGGGTAGGCCCCCCACAAGGTGGACTGATGACCTGGTGAAGGTCGCAGGAGTCCGCTGGATGCTGGGTGGCGCAGGACCGGTCATTGTGGCAATCTTTGGGGTAGGCCTATGTTCAGCAGTGGACGTCTTTCAGCTGATGTGATGATGTGATGATGATGATTTAGCCGACCGTAACCATGGCAATAACAGACGGAAAAAAGTTGATTCACCCATATACCAAAGAAAAAGGACCAAGTTCATTAATCCGAGAAAGCATTTGTACCCACGTTCTCGGTATTTGCGGCTCACCAACTTCGGACTTATTTTCTATACCGTTCGCCAGTAGAAAACAAATAAAACAGTAACAAACCTAAACTTATTTTATAATCACGCACTTTTAAAACATCATTTTAAGTTAAAATAAAGGGTCCACGGAAAACATGTCTAGTCAATTCAAATTACAGAAGGAAAAGCCACCTTACTTTTAACAGAATAAGGTGTGAATTTGCCATGATTTTTTAAGCACTGGACATGTTTTTTCCGTGGACCCTTCAAATGATTTGTATTAATATCAATATTAACTTAAAAATATATCTGCGAACGTGTTTCAAGGTATGTGTCAAAGACGTCAAATGCTATTGAAAGTCGGCCATATTTGTTTTTTTTTGTTTTCTACTGGCGAACGGTATAATGCGATTGACGAAGTAATATTCCCTATGAATTTATTTACAGCAATCGGTAATGCTTAATGAACGTCGTTGCTATGAAGAATGTAACAGGAGTGTAAAAATAACAACAACTCTAGTTCAAACCTTTGGTGATATTATGCCTCGGATTGTATGTTTTATACAGAGTGTAACGACAGTAACGGTGATCGAAAATGACCCTAAAGAAGTAAAACATTATGTAACAAATGTTTTATTTGTGTTATTTTAATAATTATAATTTATGAAATAAAATTATAAAAACGGACATAATCTTATCCGTTTTCATAGTTTTATTTCATGTGTAATCCTCGCGGATAATTTACCTTACATGGTATATGTGAATTTAGACTGGGATGCGAGACACCTGCAATAAAATAACTCATTGTTTCAGTGTTCATGTTGCCGCCTGTCATCATCCGATAGTGCATCAGCCACACTTCCCGACGTGTGTTTAGCGTACAAACTACACCGCGAGTGTGGCAAGCACATAAACTTGTACGACTGGCTGCAAGCGTTCGTCGCCGTACTATGCCCGGGTGACGAAGAAGGAGACGTCCACACACAGTAATGACCCTTATAGTGACTCAGTTAATGTCTATAGTCGTCTGTACTAGTGCAAACATCTACTTGTACGACTGTCCAAGCTTTCGTCGCTGTACTGTCGCCGGGCGACGAGGGAGACGTCCACACACAGTAATGACCCTTATAGTGATTTAGTTAATGTCTATAGTCGTCTGTACTAGTGCAAACATCTACTTCTACGACTGACCAAGCGTTCGTCGCGGTACTGTCGCCGGGCGACGAGGGAGACGTCCACACACAGTAATGACCCTTATAGTGACTCAGTTAATGTCTATAGTCGTCTGTACTAGTGCAAACATCTACTTGTACGACTGTCCAAGCTTTCGTCGCTGTACTGTCGCCGGGCGACGAGGGAGACGTCCACACACAGTAATGACCCTTATAGTGATTTAGTTAATGTCTATAGTCGTCTGTACTAGTGCAAACATCTACTTCTACGACTGACCAAGCGTTCGTCGCGGTACTGTCGCCGGGCGACGAGGGAGACGTCCACACACAGTAATGACCCTTATAGTGACTCAGTTAATGTCTATAGTCGTTTGTACTAGTGCAAACATCTACTTGTACGACTGTCCAAGCTTTCGTCGCAGTACTGTGCCCGGACGACGAGGCAGACGTTCACACACAGTAATGACCCTTATAGTGATTACACAGACAGTAATGATTAATATTATACAAGAAACAAATTTCTACGAAAAACTATTTTCTACGAGTACATTTTTTGTTGTTTGCAATGTAGACAATATTAGGCTTTACATAACAATGGTTTGCAATGGCACCTTTACACAGGGCCGGATTTAGAGCTTGAGAGGCTTCGGGGCAACAAAGGAGTGGAGACCCCCTGGCCCCCAATTATTTTCCAAATGAAGTAGACAATTTTTTTCAGTCAAGTTCTCAAAACAGTCAAAACAGCGTAAAAACATGTTTACTAGTCAGCCTCCGTAGCCTAGTTGGTAGTGACCCTGCCTACGAAGCTGGAGGTTCCGGGTTCGAATCCTGGCGAGGGCATTATTTGTGTATTTATTCCTTGGTCATGGCTGTCTATGTATTTAAGTATCTTTATGTATCTATCTATTATATATATTGTCGCTTGGTACTCACATCACAAGCCTTAATTGAGCTTACCTTGACCTTAGGGACTAGGTCGATTTGTGTAAGATGTCCCAAGATATTCATTATTCATTCATTCATTCACTAGTGTTTACCTACTAGTTTGATGGGAATTTTTTTTTCGAAATCTATTGTGGGGCCCCTCTTTCATGGAAGCCCTGGGGCTGTAGCCCTGGTTGCTCCCCCCCCCCTCTAAATCCGGCCCTGCCTTTACATATATTATTTTTACAGGGCACGTTTCACACGAGCAGTGGCGGAGCTCCAGTTTCTCGGCTTCATCAAGTCGTCCAAGAGAAAGACTGACCATGTGATGCGTCTCACCTGGTGATCAATATAATTGAATTCATATTATCGTAAGATGTAATACAGGCTATGAACAAATAAAACATGGAAGCCTCACGCCATACTAAATTGCCTTTCAAAAACGGTCCTGAATTTTAGTTGACAAGTGTCACCCCCTCTTCAATGCATCACGGTAATGAATTTGAATGTCAACCTATAAAAACTTAAACCGCCATTTAAAAATTGTTGTGATTGGTCCATCAAAGTTTTGATTGGCTATATTCTATAAACATTTGTCAAAGATGTTGCGCCGAAATATGCGCGGTGTTAGGAAAAGTGCTATGTTCTGCCCATACCTTGGCACAATTGAACAATTGGTTTTGGGGGCATTTTTGAGCTGGCGTTAGACGTCCATGTTATATATGGTCCCAGAATACAGGTAAATTCACCAATGCTGGCACGGATAGAATGAATGAAACGAATAATTTCGTTAACTGTGTGTATTTACCTTGCTATACCAACCCGTATCTAGTGTGATTTTGACATCCACACTTTGTGACACTTCCTCGATCCATTCGTGCCAGCTTTGATGAATTTGCCTGTACTAGTAAAATAAAATGAAACGGTTAAACTCACGTATATTTACTCACTACGCGCGACATGTTTCGGAGAGCCTAGGTCTCCATTATCAAGCTTAGAGCCCGTCGCTACCGTGACGTCTGCGCGGCACGAACTTAATTCGTGAAGTGGCAGAACATACCGTCGGTTGACAACCAAAACTCACTAAAGTCAAAGTCGAAGTCAAAGTCAAAGTCAAAATATTCTTTATTCAATTAGGCCTAGCAACGAGCGCTTTTGAATCGTTAAACTAATTAGCGAATGAGAGAAAAAAAAACTACCTCCGGTTCTAACCCTACACCACTGCCTGAGAAGAATCCGGCAAGAAACTCAGCGGGACTTTCTTTTTTCAAATAATAGTTTTGTAACATCTTACGGCTAACATGCATTAATTAAAAACGAAACATAAATTTGATTTAATATAAATTCAGATATAGTACATTAACTAGAGATGAAGTCTCTAATAGTCAGAACAATTATATAAATTTAATGAATTTTGAGAAATGTATAGATGTAAAGATATATGTAAAAGGGCATACAATTGTTTTTAGTTAAACGTTAAAATTAGCATTATTATACTGCTAGAGATGTAAAGGTCTCTAGTTGTCAGAGTGAAAAGAAAACAAACGGATACATTTCACTAAATGTTTCAGAGATGTATAAGGTCTCCATGCGTCATAATATTAAATAATCATAAATAAACAAACATGTAGCGAATTCAATTTCTCATATCAAGAACAGCAGGAAAATTGTTTGAATTTAAGCCATGAGTGAGCTTGATTAGACCGGTCTCCGCAAACAGCACCCGTTCACGAGTATGACGCGTATCTCAGCCATCGCCTCCCTCAACCTTCTTTCGGGAAAGTGGCGACCCGATCAACGACGCCACCGTAAGACTAAGTAACAAATACCTACTTGAAATAGAGATCGTATCTCAGTTCTGATTCAATACTGACCTAAGAGGTTGCTAAGAGTAGTGACAGTTTTTATAGTGAATTTTGGTTGTCAGCCGACGATACGTGAGTTGAACAGTTTAATTATATTTTAACGCTCAAAATAATCCTCAGTATCTAAGTTTAATCTTTTGAACGCCAAGAACTCCCTAATGTGTCGTGTCCTGACGTGCCTAACACGTTAGGAACACCTATAGTGGTAATTGCGGATGCTATTAAAGATACCCCCGCTGACACCTGCTGACAGTTTTTCGTTAGTCGATATATGGGAAGGCGTTAAAAAGGTTAAAATCAGAAGAACTTCTAGACGCTACTACTTAGTTATTTTTACCACCGATCTGCAAAACCCTGCTATTTGTATTAGTAATTTAAGCATAAATGTTGTTTTTAATTCGTTTACATCAAAATTTTAATTAAAAATAAAAGAAACTGTAATCTCATTTTTATGCATTCGACGTAAAAATTGTAATATTAATTATGTAATTATCCCGTCGTATGTGGTCTGTCAAAAATGTTACTTC
>JALPQI010009752.1:0-39059 GCA_025490895.1 Thaumatotibia leucotreta | reverse complement strand
GCACGTGTTTAAACTTTTACAATCAAACGCCAAATTGGCTGCTTTCAATGTTTTGGCTAATTTTGTTTCTTTTCATTCTTCATTTCGTAGTTGCTTTGGTGGTATGCTTACGTGATATTCAGCTTAGCTATTCATTTGTGTTTGATGTACATTGTACAAGTTTATTTTTTATTTTGTTTCGACAAACTTCATGAATCGTTATTATTTTTAAAAGAAAATTAACAATACCTACCTATTTTTCATTCTTTGCTATAAATAAATTTAAGTATATCCCCTATTTGAAAAGAGTATGTTGCTTTCGTATTCTCATTACCACCCTCCGGACGTGATTTGCATACAAAGAGCACATGAAAAACAGCCGATCGTCCAGAAAATGTCCGTTTTCCGTAAAATTTAACACATTCGCCCCACAATAATTGAAAAGAACCCCGAAAGGAGACCCTTTCATACCCGGGAGGTAAGCATTGCGTTATAATACAACGTGTTATAATGGGTATATTGTGTGGGGAGCCGTCATTATGCTCTGGACAGTAAGATACCGCTTTGAATCTCTAGGACTGCAATGTTACATTGAAAGGAATAAATTTACATTCATTTTGGTGAAAGACAGATCTAAACCTACATAAAATACTTACAATGAAAATGCGCATAATGCTTTTAGGAGATGTGATGTGATGAAAACGAAACAATCATAGAATGTCATTAGGAGAGAAGTATGAAGATACTACGCAATAGACATGATAAGAGTAATTTAAGTTATCACATAGATTAGTATGACTGTTTTCCATACAAAACTACAAACAAATTAAGATTAGCAAATCCATCAATAGCAGAACGAAGGCATCCGCTCCAATCCACGGAACACTTCATTAAACAGAGATCCGAGACCATTAGAAAGCTTCCCGCTCAAAATTAATAAAACCCTTCAATAGATTGAAGGAGAAAATTCATCACTTTCACGCCAATAGCAGACAGACTAGAAAATACCACAGAGATGACAGCGGATTTAATTATAAAATATAATAATAAAAAAACCCCGATCGTCCCTTACAAAACACCCCTACTCCTCAATCAAACCATTCTCGACCTTAATTCCTACACCACTCACACTTTTTTCACAGCAAATAAAAATTGTCGGCGGCCGCAATAAATTGTAGACTCGACGTCACCGTGAGGGCGTCATATTTTTATTTAAATTCAAAATTCGAATCTTCGCGTTCGATTTTCGAATGTGAGTGTTCGTTGACATCCTAATTCGGTACGTATTCTAATTCGATGAGATACTTGGCGAATTATTTAATAGAGAGCGAACGTTTGACATCGATTGCCGATTAGGATGTCGAGTGTCAAATAAATTAACTGGATCGATTCGAGCATTTCGAACTCCTTGTCGATAATGAACCCGATTTTCCTGTAGACTCTGTACATGTTACTTTCGCAGATTGCCAATTAAACGAAACGTAATTACGTTCGACAAATACATTTCGATAACTATGAATAAGCTAAATCGAATTGTTGTCTCGATTAAATTCTGGAATCGTTATTATTTCTGAAGCTATCACGAATATTTGAGCGAAATGAAGTCCAATGAGAGTTTCTAATGCAAAATGAAGACTGTTTATGACTAAATTAAAGGTAAAGTATAGCATCATTTCGTATACAATTCGCTTTTAAATACACACAACAGAAAATCAAGAATAAACAATCAAGAATTGAAAGCACCACTCGATAAAACTTGAGCATAACGTCAGTTGAACTCAATTAAAATCGTCCCACTACATTCATAGCGCGTCAAATGAACTCCCAACTAAGGCATGTTTGATAAACACCTCTAAGGAACTGACCGGTAGTTAATGGTCCTCCAGTTCTTTCAAAACGGCGTAAGTTATTATGAAATGTTTAGTCGCTTACGCCTTTCTTGGTTAGGATAAGTAATGCAAGCGGTATTTGAGCACAATGAAATAATTAATTGGTGCTTTGGCTTTGCTGTTATTGCTTGGAGAGTGAAGGCATCGAATGCTTAGAATATCCAATGTAAATGAGACCGTGGTTTCCCTAAAATCTGTACGTAGACAGAGTTATTTTATACTGGATGACTTCAGTTATCATTTGACTTATGCATTCAGAATAACACCTTCGGCCGGCCGTTAGGAGTGGGCTCAACAGTCCGTCTGAGGTGTGAATTCAAATTTGGAATGTTTGGAACTATTTCGAATTTGTGTGTTCGAATGCTTGGATTAGGAATTGAGGATTGAATAAGAATTTTATTGCCCGTCAGTTCATAAAAAAAAACTAGGGTTTTACTCACTTGAGACACAGACAGAGAGAATCATACCCTGTTATTGACTAAAAAAATTTCATCTCACGGTTACAACTAGTACGGTAAAGTACTCAATTCGTTTAGAAGTATAATTTCTATTAAAACACACGTGACATGAGTCATAGGCAAATATAAAAAAGTGTAATTCTGTCATAGGAGTCAGGCAAAGAATATAGTAATGTAAAAGACAACTAAATTTAAACGATATTCCGTTAGTACCTCAATATAACATTATCCCCCTATTCGGAGCAGGATTAAAACATAAAAAATCTTCTCTGAGATAAGATATGTTACTGACGTCGCCCCTTATTTTAATACGAGCGAGCCCGAGTATAACATATCTATAAGATTTCTGAAGTTCGAAGCCGTTCCTGGAATAATAGAAATCGCGCCTTAGTCCGTAATCTGAAATGAAAGAAAAACATTTGGAAATTGCTTTATGCTGGAGTCTATTCTGAATAGACATAATAATATTTATTTGCATACGAATAATAGACTATTTATATTTACACGACTTAATATTAATAGAACTTGAATTGTATTTGTTCTTTGTAATTTGACTGTTCTTTGTAAATTTCTTGTGACCTCTCCTCCCTCAATAGAATAATGCTCTAAAGTGTAGTTCAACACTCTCTATTAGGTAACTTTATATTTATAACGCTTTACATCTTTAAGATGCATTGTGTCGACGATAGGTGTCCAAGTCTACCTTTTACAGTCGAAACGGAGAATTATTCCTTTTTAAAAAGATATCAAAGAGATCATGTTATACATTTTGTAACGCCAATGATCTCATTACAATCAGCCGTGTGCTTGTATGCCACAGCTACCACCATAGTAAAAAATGCCATACACGTAATTAATCCCATTTGTTTCCCCTTATGTCACAGTAATAAATAACCTAACCATGATTAGCATATTATATACACCATACACCGGAAGTGTCCAATCGCGTGCGTTCCGGAAGTCCCCCACCCTTCCGGTCGCGTGACGTCATTTGCGTCGTTTACATGGCAGTAGCGCGCGGGCCGCCGGCGAGAGCGGACGTCCGCGGGGATTGGGGAAAAATGGCGAGTCATTGTTGTTGGGAAAATAATGGGTGTTTCGTTATTACTATTAGTCATTGGCAAAATTAGGTGTAGGGACACAAGATTGGACTTAAATTTGTTTTTCACTCTTGATATAATATAACGTATCAGACCAATCATTTTTGTCTATAATTGTACATAGTATACGTAGTATAATTGATTTGAGAGCAAACATAACCGTAATAAACATCTTAGCACGATGATACATTGATATCCATGAGGACCTGCCAAAAATATGTTGTGCCAATTATTATCGACTTTATTACCACTAATACCACTCAGCAGAGTCGAGAAGTATTAAGCATATTTTTTACGGAGGGTACATGTACATCTTTATCACAACATTTTGATCAAATTAATTTTACAATATAACCTTATTAATAAGTTTAAAGAAGTTGATTACGCCTTTTATCTAATATTGAATACCTGTATCATTTAATATTCTACATATATCCGTTGACATCCGAGACCCAGCCTAAAAATCACCTCATATTTTAATAACACAAAGAAAAATACCAATTATTTCATAGATCACCTTTTCTAGACACGTTAATTGCCACCGGAGATTCCCCAAAATTACCGAAAAGCAATAACCCGCACAATGCAAACATTAAGCGTGTCGTGATTTGCAGAACGCGGCTAATCTATCAATTTATACACGGTTTGTTAGGCTCTAGTACGAGCTGGGTTCCGAAAAGTCTTAACTGCTATAACCAGAGATCGACAAAGGTACATTGTATGCAATAATATGGACAGGACATCAAAGTTGAGAGAATGATAATAAACTTATTAAGCCATGGTACAATAGATGATAGTGACCTAATAGGCTAAAAATCATTCGCAAAAAGCAATAAAATCAAAAACAAGACAAGCGAAAGTACTTTTTAGTTGCTTAACCAAGCCAACCAATTATTTTAATTTATTTCACAATTTTCAGGTCATATCCAATTGGACCATAGTAATGCAGAAAACGACCAAATTTGATTTTTTGACAATCTGAGGCTTTAACACATTGAGTTTGGTCGCGTTCTGCATTGACAAAAAAACCGTTTTCTGTATAATTACGGTCTTTTTGGGTGTTCAAATCAAAACTCTACTCAACTAACCAAGTTTATAATTATAACCAATGGCTGACCTGACTTTCAATTGCATTTATTCTTTGACAGATAACGTGAAATACGTTAAGATTTATTTTTACGTAAATACTAATAAATATCAAAAATTTATGTGAACTTAACAGGTTTTAAGGTAAGACAATTTATGAAATAAAAAAACGGTTCTAAGGTATATAAGACAATTAAAAAAAAAAAAAAAGGTATAAGACCAAGATTGTGTTCTAAAAGTGCGTGATTATTTGAATGCAAGTTTTTAGTATTGTTTGGATTTTTTCGTGCGAACGGTATAGGAGGACACTGCTGGTACTGGCACATACGCCCTTATTGCCTAATGGTGTTTTTGGGCGAATTTTCGCTTGTCATTTGCTGGATGTCGGGCCGGTGATCTATTTTTGGGGTGACGAATCTATACGTTTTAGGGATGAAGTGCGTTCGTAAACAGAGTAAAAAATGGGTGTCTGATAGTCGCTGATTCATTATTTTGCGACAACCTACCTCTTCGTCATGTCCCGGCCACGACATTGGTCTAAGGCGACCAGCGGCGAATCAATGAGTTCTAAAGAGAGAGTAGAGCGGGATGCCGATATGGGTACGAGAGGGAGCACCATACGTTTTCCGCTAAGCCGGTCGCCTTAGACCGATGTCGTGGCCGCGGCGTCAGCCTCCGTAGCCTAGTTGGCTTGGCAGTGACCTTACGAAGCTGGAGGTTTCGGACTCGAATCCCGGCGAGGGCATTATTTGACTATTTAAGTGAAAGTACTGCAGATTCATTAAAATGAAAGATGTTACTTTATTTCTATTGTTATATACCCTGCTGTTTTTGTCTCCTTAAATTCTAACCCATTCATAAACGTCTCCCGACCTAGCCAGCTGATACGTATAGTTTAATACTGGTCAGTGGTCACTTTCCGTCTCATCAATATTCCTATACGGCCGAAAGGGACAAATGATACTTATAGACTTGTTTATGAATAAGGGGGTTAATACATTTTTATTGGTTATATTATAATTTCTTACTTTGAGCGACCAAGATAACTTAGAAATATATAAACATTTTTCAAAGGATAAAACAAAACCCCGTCAAAATGTATCTACAGTTAAAATCAGGCCTGCTACCACGAACACCGAAGTTCGCAAATTTCGGGGATTTTTCTCTGTCACTCTAAAGACGCATTCGTTGGAGTAACAGAGACAAATTCCTGAAAGTCTTAAAAGATTTTGATTTTCTATTTTTGCAGTTCAGATATAAACGGTCTAAATTCTAATTCGTATTATATTCTTTACACTACCTATACAACAATAAGTCTTAGAGAATCATAACTGACATTGTCAGTAGCTGTGTTTGATCAGGACATTTTATAGAAAAAGCCTCTGTTGTATTGTATGGGAACAATGGGGTACAACATAGGCGTTTTATGTTCTAAGTTTGATTAGGTACAGTCAGAACAATATTACAATTGTTTTGCCAATATTATAATGCAACTGGGTCAAAATTCTTTTCGTTGTCTAGTTTCATACCACTCTGTCACGCTTTTTAACATGTCCCAAGATATTTATTTATTATTTATTTGTTCGTAGCTGACATCGCCTTTATGAATTACAAGCACATCATTCAAGATCGTTTCGTAGGTGTTTCGCGGTCGACTGTACTTGCCGTTGACACAGGTGCATGTTATTGGTTTTGTTGTATTTATCATCTAGTGACTCGGTGTTGAATTCAATGTTCCAAAAGACTTTGATAAAATCTCGTTGCATAGGTTCGATTTGAACAATACCGAACAGACAAGCTTTGTTAATGATTTTTTCAGTAAAGTTGGTGTTTTTTTACGCACTAGTGCGAGAAGTATAGTTAATTTTTTATCATTTCGAAACTTCGGAAGGCCATCTGTACCTACTGCAAAACGTCGTTACGATACATGTGCAAAATGGAAATTCCTTTCTAGTGTCGATTTCAAACACTCGTTTCGAACGTATTTTTTTTTGCACTTGTATCGTAATGTACTATATCAGAGATTTTAGCGATTGTCATTTTAGAAGACGTTACTAGTCAAAAGAAATACATATTCAACACATACCTTTACGTAGGTACGTAAACACGCGCACATGTATGATGTACGCGTACATGATAGTGGCGTTTGGATGTATTAGGAGGTAAATGCCCATAATCGCCACGCTGGGCAAGTGGATTGGCGATCGCAGTAATGTGTCCACTATGATGACGCTGCTGCCCATCATCAATCTTATATCAAATAATGGTCAGTGACACTTCAATCCCTTAGTCGACTTACGAAACCCGCAGGAGGAGATGGTGACAAATGATTTCTTACTGCCGTCACCACACGGTGTAGTATTTATTATCTACGTATACTATTAATAATTTATTTTCATCCAGAATAGATTTCAATGGATTGATTTCCAATAAGAAAAACACAACAAGTACGAGTAGGTACCAATAACAAAGACAATAAGCAGTGTATTATCATTATTATCAATAATAAAAAGATGCATAAACGTTATTTATAATTAATAAAGACACATTAATCATTCAGAACAATTGTTTCAAAAACAATACTGAACCAACTTTGAAACAATAGACGCAACTACGTAAATTAGTATCATTACATATGTTGTAACATTAAAAACAAGTACGTAGGCCGTCCATACAATTTACTTCGCAAACACGGTGTATATTTAATACAGGGTGTACAAAATAGTGGCAGTCTGTTAAGAGCCCCTTCATATCGTAAATACTATGATTAGGCTGCGTTTCCACCAGAGATGTGCGAGGATGTATTTCCATACAAATGACACCTCGCTCGAGTCATTAATAGGTCACCAGAGATGTGCGAGGATGTATTTCCATACAAATTACACCTCGCTCGAGTCATTAATAGGTGTCATTTGTATGGAAACACATCCTCGCACATCTCTGGTGGAAACTCAGCCTTAGGAAAATGTAGATTTTATTCGCGAAGTTGTTTGGACCTCTCACTAGGCAGGCTATCCATCATGGCTATATCTGTCTCTCTTTAATTAATATACTTCGTAAACGACAGAGGAAGGGATGCCTATCTCGCAGTGACATACTGTCGCACCAATCATGTGCTAAGTCTACTGGCATACAATTTTTTTTATAAATGAATAGAACACTTGATTTTTATTCGACTAACCTGAAGTGCCGTGCAGTGATGGCAGTAATAATACATTTGTCACCACCCCAACTCTTCCCGCGGGTGTCGTAAGAGTCGACTAAGGGATTAAAGTGTCACTGACCATTCTTTAATAGAAGATTGATGATGGAACACATTGCTGCGATTACCAATCCGCTTGCCCAGCGTGGCGATTATGGGCATTTACCTCTTAATGTATCTATAATAGAGGCCTACGTGAGAAAGTCTGATGATGTGACTAACCTGACACTCCAACCATTTGACGTCATCAAAAATACACACTGTATAAGGTCCAAAGCACACAGGTTGCGAAACAATAACCTAATTATGAAACTGTTTGATCAGACGAGCACTGTGTACATAACCTTTACGATATAAAAAGGCGTATCTCTTCTGTATTTACGAACACTTGTGACCTTTTAAAATGTATGGCTTGGACAATTGTTTGAATTTATAAATTGAATTGGAACAATTACTTTGTATTGAAAAATGTGTCTGAAAGAAAAGCATTCACCTTTTATTTGATATTAAAATACTTATGCGGGAATCTTATTCAGGATCAAGCAAACAGAAGGAATAGATTCAAATATTTAAATTTTGAGCATTTGTTTGTCTCAGTTCCTCTAAAGAAGGATTCATTACTGTGACAAAGACGGATATAAGAAATTTGCGAATTTCATAATGTAGCAGTATAGCAATTCGCGATGCACAGAATGTAAGTTATGCAGATTCTAAAGTTTACCGCAACAATGTAATGCGTAGGTACTTAAATATGTTTGAACATTCAAAATACCCTGATATCTACGTGGTTAAATATGTATTTTAGATACGAATGTATCCTTGAGCTATATGCCAATTAAGGTACCCAAACTGAATTATTTCTTCCTATCGACTTATCTTTCCACTAATAGTTGCTACAAATCGCTGGGCGTATTTATATGTCTGAAACACATATCATTAAACTAACACTTTAGCCACAAACCTATCAATTATTCTCGAATTTAGTTGTCGGCGCGTGTGGCGCCGCCCTAGCGAACTCTGTGTGTACCGAACCTAATTTAGGGTTACCAAAACGTAAACTACAAACTACTTAATCAAAAGTTGTGCGTTAGGGGTGTGCAGTACGAAATTGTGGAATTTGATATAGTTTAATTTTATTTTGGTTGGAACTGAGTTTTGCTTGAACAAACTGGCTATAATAATAAAAAATGATTAACAAACTAACATCTAAATATGTGCATTTTTATTTTTGAAAAATTACCTTCGGGTTTTATTATGCATAATTCTTTAATTTTACGTTCGTTGTGTATGTATGACTATGACGTTCCGATTATGAGATTATCACATACAATAGTTTAGTAGGTATAATTCATTTAAATTACATATAGGGGGAGTATTCATAATCGTCTCCTAACTCAGCAAGCCGCTAAGTATAGTTTGTCCCTTTCTGTCTTGTCAATTGTCTATCGAAAGATCGAAAGGGACAAACAATACTTAGCAGCTTGTTGAATTAGGAGACGTTAATGAATGAGGTGGTTTAATTATATACTATATTCTTTACTATGCCATCCGCCATCAAGTACCTATTGTTTGTCCCTTTCTGTCTTATTAATTGTCTATCGAAAAATCGAAAGGGATCGAAACTCCGTCGTTGTACGCGGAAGTTGCTGACATAACTTTAATTTGCGAATTTCGTAGTTCGCGGTAGACTTGTCAGAAACATCTTGTGGTAACCCTAGTGAACTTACCCTTATCCGTGCTAATGTGTACGCGACTTTAGTGCCACGTGCGCGTCGCGTGTGTAATGGCCCTTATTATGGGGCTTTTAGTAGAAATAGTTAGATATGTGTTGATATGTGGCGGGCAGAGTAATAAATACGGGACAATTTTGCATGAAAATAATATTCGGTAACGTGAAAAGCAAGGTGATTTCAGGTGTTTCTTTGCTAGCATAGTATTTTAGCTTGTTATTGTTATTTATAATTGATTAAATTAAAGCATGTTACTAATAATATATAGATTTAACCCTTAAGATGACAACGGCCAAAATACATTTTGGCCGTTGTGAATCGTTGCCAGTCTTTGACACACTTTTTTTCCAAACCAGAATTATAAGACTATTGAATGCCAAAGAGGCTTGAACACGACCATCCTTTATTTCCGTCGATTTAAATAGTCATTCGTCTGAGATTTTTTTTATTAAGTATTTATTTTAGTGTCGCCTGCCACTAAGTATATCTTGTATTTGTACCGTTTAATAAATAAAAATACATGAAAAAAATATGTCTTAGACCTAGATTTCTCCTAGCATTGATTATATTATATTTAGCTAGTAGGTACTATCATAGTTTAAAGACTAACGGGTCTTAATCGAGTAAACTTACGTTTAATTATATCCTGGCGTTTCGAGCATGCCGTTACCCGTGGTCGCAGGCACATACAAGCAGGTAGTAGGTATTATATATTTCTACAATATACAGGGTGTTTTTTTTTCGACCGTTCAAATTCTACGTAGTGAATGTGTAGGTCATACTGACCAACTTTTACTATGGGGACAAAGTCGAAATCGCGAAAAAAAAATCAGCTGTTTCATACATTTCGGCCGGCGTAATGCCGCCAATTTGTATGAAACATCTGATTTTTTTTTCGCGATTTCGACTTTGTCCCCATAGTAAAAGTTGGTGAGTATGACCTACACATTCACTACGTAGAATTTGAACGGTCGAAAAAAAAACACCCTGTAGAAGGATAGGAATTATCTATTACCTAAAGCCTAAAAACTCATTATAGAAAAAATCGATTGAAAGGTGGCCGTCAAAATCACGGTATTTAATATCAAAAACTTTAGTAATTGAGATCCTACTGGAAGCAATGAAAATCGTAAAATAAACAAAATATTAATCATAGATTTTCGTGAACAAAGCCTGAGATCGTGTTATATGAAATAATATTTTTTCATATACCAGCAGGCTTAGCACATGATGGGTGCGACAGTATGTCACCGCGAGATAGATCTCCCGTCCTTCACCTTGCTATATTAACAAAAGAGGGACGGATAGACTATCTCGCGGCGAGATACTGTCGCGCCAATCATGTGCTTAGCATACAGGTACACTTCTATGTCAAAAGAAACTACTTCTACGATCAGATTTTTTTCTACAATCTTGTATCCGATTATCCTTTGAAATAAGATCAAAAATTACTAAACTAAAAAAAAAGTACAAGATAATAATAACAACACAAAAACTTAAACACATTACGAAATTTAATTTTAAAGATTAATTATTCACCCCAACTGCGACATCAATTAACTTAAAAGCCAGTGTGCGGCCGCCCTTAGCTAAGGGCCGCCACACACGCCCCGCCCACGAACCGCATTTGACATTAAATTTGACAGCTCGGTGGTTCGGAAATGGCGGCAAAACAAATGGGTAATTTTAATTCGGGTTGCACTGGTTAAAATAAATAAATAAATATCTTAGCGCATCTTACACAAATCGACCTAGTCCCGCGGTAAGCTCAATTTAAGGCTTGATGTGGGTACCAGGCGACGATATTTATAATAGATAGATACATATAGATACTTACATACATAGACAGCCATGACCAAGGAACAAACATTTGTGATAAATAAATACACAAATAATGCCGTCGCCGGGATTCGGACCCGGAACCTCTAGCTTCGTAGGCAGGGTCACTACCAACTAGGCTATGGAGGCTGACTGGTTGTATTACATACATTAAATTTTACAACTTCGAAAGTATATTATTTTTACTCACAATCAAGCAAACTACATATCAACATTTTCGTTTTAAACCGACATCAAAAAAGGAGGAAGTTCTCAATTCGACTGCATATTTTTTTAATTACATCATCAGCCCATGTTTGTCCACTGCTGGACAAAGGCCTCTCCTATTAACCTCCTAATGCGTATACACGCATTAGGTGGTAAATGCCCATAATCGCCACGCTACCACGCTAGCAAGCTTGCGATCGCAGTAATGTGTCCACTATGATGACGCTGCTGCCCATCATCAATATTTTATCAAAGAAAGGTCAGTGACACTTCAAAGCTTTTTTTATGTTTGTTACCTCAGAACTTCTGACTGGGTGAATTAAGACAAGATAATCACATACCTACTAATAATCACTCATTTTTCTTATAGACACAGACGTAGGTAATTGATATATTTTGTTACAAAAGTGAAAAAAAAACGTAATTGGACCTATGTTCATACAACATTATTTACTTGAAATTCACAATATTTCTTAGTTTGTTCATCGTAGAAAAATACACGTGAGGTCTCCTTGTACCTCGCCCCCCCCCCTCCCCTAACGCGATCTTTCGTGATGTTTTCTTTGACCTCCCCCCCCTCCCCCCTCCCCTATAGGACCTCGCGATTTATGCACAAGCCCATACTTGTACTAGCAGAAAAATACTGCTCATGGATTTATTGTAATGATTTAAAACACGGCAGTCATTTTCACGACACCAATTAACTTAAAAGCCAGTGTGTGACCGCCCTTACATAAGGGTCGGCATACACGTGCCGACCCGCCCACGATTAGTATTCTCACTATGGGGTAGAAGTAAACTACTAATAGTTACGTAACATGAAGAATTAATGATTTCGAAAGAATTGGATCACTTAGTTACCATAATGTAGGTATATAGGGCTTCATCATCATCATCATCATAAAAACAGGAAATTCGAAACTCGTGTCGATTTAAAACATTCCCCAATGCACTTGTGTCATAATGTACTATTTTAACCATTTATTTTAGTATTTGAGAATCCTTTTTTGAAGTCGGTTATAAATACATTGCATAAATGCTGTAATGCAAAGTATCACAAATCAACAATTCTTAGTATTTCCAACGAAATTACGAGACTCGAACAAACCGGCAGGTGTCACCGGCCATTTTGCTTACATTATGTATTGTAAAGGTTTACGATCGCTATGATACTTTATAAAACCGTGCCAACTGTTTATTACCGCTAACATTGTCGGCAGATTCGGGTTTACAACTTTATAGTCTCTATACTGTTATTAGAGTAGTTAAAGGCTTTTAGGGATTGTATGCGGATTTTTTTTTATTACATCATTATTATAAGCTCTTCATAAGAAAAACAAAACTTAGTTAAGATAGATTCCAATGTTTTGTAATATTACTTTTTCTACTCCCGTACATTTATTTGTCATTTACATGGTCGTGAAACAACCTTTAAGCCCCTACCTTACAGATGTCAAGAAGTCTATATTGTCTATTCCCTATAAACGCATTAGGGTTTACACGCAGTGCGTTTTTTGCATTTTAAGACACCTCGTGTATACAAAACTTAATGAAATACATGGCTGCCAACCGAATTTTAAATGTCATTTCTGATTTCATTTTTGCTATGAGCGATCAACAATACGTAACTACATTTTATAAACTTGACGCCTTTTTCTACTGTCAAAGAGAGAATATACCATGTTTGACTAACTTTCGTAACACAATTGACAAGATCGTGATTTTCGTTTTGATTAAAGCCTTAACTCTACATTTTTTTTTGTAATTATTGTTATATATTAGTATTAACATGAATGTATACCTATCTGCGAACGTGTTTCACGATATGTGTCAAAGACGTCAAATGCTTTGGAAAGTCAGTCAAATTTGTTTACATTTTTTGGGATTCTACTGACCAAGCAGGCAATAGAGATCTACTTATAGGCAAGCGAGCACTGAGCGAGCACCAACCTACCAACGCGTTTGTTGCGTACATTTTATCGCCACTGCCAGAGGTGTGATATAAGTTATTTCTCATTCCCGTATGTAGACTTCGTAGACAATGGCGGACCTAACCCACTGGTGAGTGGTTAGGTCCGCCATTTTAGTTAGTCAATCGCAACTTTTAGTTTGTCATGTCCGTCTGTCTGTCCGCAAGATGTAGGTCAGACCACGTAAAGTGGGTTTTTTAATGATATCCTAAAGTGTGTGTATGTGTAATCGTTCAATAACTAAATTTAAAAAGAATAAAGGTCTCTGCCCACTAGACCGTAGCATACCATGACCGTAGCATGAACGTATCAGACACGGAATGTGAGACAACACGGACTACTATGCCCACTATAACGTGTGTACATCGTTTCATATCCGTGCTAAGCCCGTTTAGTGACCATAGCATCCGCGTCGCAACCACGTATCATCCGCGTCGCAACTACGTATCATCCCCGTAGTATGAGCGATTCATACCCGTCGTTATCGTTCCATTGTCACAGTTTTATCAGTTTCAAATTGTTTTCGCGTTCGTTAGACTACTACTGCTCTGCTAGTATTTTTCTAGGAGTTTATTTCTACACCTATTTATCTGAACTATAGCAGACATCGTAAACTGCGATCGAAATCCATTGATGTACTAGGGTTGTTACTGAGCAAGTCAAAGTCAAAAATGATTTATTGAGTAGGCTTAGCAACAAGCACTTTCGAATCGTCAGGTTAAGCTACTTATACGTTTATATGGCGGAATGTGTTTATTTATCATTAATATATTATTACTATAGTATTAAATTGATAATAAACTAAAACTTCTTGGAATTGGTAAATATACTGTCTATAGATTTACGAGAGTATGTTCTTGTAATGATTGTCAATGTGACTCCGTCAAGTACTGGTTTTGTTTGATTATTTTTACATCTTCTAATAGTTTTGTAACAATAATTAATTTTAAATAACAATGGAGCAACTGCTTAAAGAGCATAGGTTTTTCGAAAAAAGAGATTGTATTGATTTTGTGTACATATTGTAATTAAAATCCAAAACCAATAAAATTATTTTAGAAAGTCACATCAAAAGCATGGTTCTTACCATGTAAAAAAAGAAACAAATTGTGCAATCTATCTGGATAAATTCGTTAAGTTATACGACTGTTTCAAAATTGATAATTATTACTCACTATCCCAAGTGAAAAATTTGGAGAGTTTTGCATAAAATTTTTCACAAAAATGTAAATAAAACCCGTATGCTCACCGTTTCGCCGCCTGCGCACACCGTACCGGCAACGTTGCGTGCCATGCACGTAGCGTGTCGGGGCCGGCAAAATATTCTCGCCGACAATTCTTGCCGGTCCGTGCATGGCACGCGACGGTGTTGGTCGGCGCCGGAACGTCCTAGTGGGCATAGTCTCATACTGCTCCATACAAAGAATATTTATTTGTCTGATACGTTCATGCTACGGTCATGGTATGGTACGGTCTAGTGGGTAGAGACCTTTAGTGTCCTAAAAAATTTTTAGCCAGCGTTTTTTGAATCACTATGGGCTTTTATTCTTTATTTCATCGTTGGCCGTAAGTATGTAGACTTCGTAGACAATGGCGGACCTAACCACTCATCGGATGTCATCGGAACTGTATATTACAGGCATTACACAGCTTACGTAACTTGGTGCTGCGTTTGGATAGACTTGACGCTTGTCAGGCAAGTAATAAGTCGAGTAGTTTAGTTGTAAGTGGAGCTATTTTAATTGGGATTGAAGTGTCACTGACCACTATTTGATAAAATATTGATGATGGGCAGCAGCGTCATCATAGTGGACACATTACTGCGATCGCCAATCCGCTTGCCCAGCGTGGCGATTATGGGCATTTACCTCCTAATGCGTCTATACGCATAGTAAATAGGAGAGGCCTACGTCCTGCAGTGGACTATCATAGGCTGATGATGATGATGATGGAGCTATTTTGACTTCTCTAGCTGGTTATGTATGATTGACTGGTAGAGAATCAACACTGTTTAAACAATGTTTAAAATCAATAAATGAAGAGTCAATGTTATGTCATGTTTATAAGTAGGTACACGAATGTTTCACACAAAATCATTGAAGGTTGACGAACGAACTGACTTTCTCACACCGTAGATTTAAATTGTAGTGCTGTGCGATCTATTATGTATATTCATAAGTTCACTCCACGCGTGGTACACAGGTAGTGAATACGCAATGTGAGGCTGAAAAGATTATCATGAGGTAATTAAGTTCTTTAGTTATCAAAATAATCTTATGATACACTTTAATTATATATTCTTTTGTTTCATCTGCTAACTTTTCTGAAGTCCGTTATCGTACCCAAAGGTTGTCTGGAAGCTGGAAGACATCGTTTCTTAATGATATGATCGCACATTGTCTACCTTTTCAATGGTTGCTTGTTAGTTTTTAGTTTTTGTTGTGAACAATAAAGAAATATTGGGTTGTATGCGTCTCCATTTAGATAACTGAACCTTCACTCGAACCACTATATATTATTTTATAATATCTTTTACATATATTGTATTTAATGTATACTGTATTTTGTACATAATGTAGACTGCAATTTATGTCACATAATGAAAATGTTATAAGCCTTGTTTGTATATGTCTGTTTGTTTCTAATTAAAATAATAATAAAAAAATCACTCATCTGCCAGCCTAGCAAGTTACTGGAAAGCACCAAAGGCAGCACAGCGTGCCTATCCATTGCGACAACAAGTCACGACTCTCCGTGACAACGGTTTTTTATAAAACTAAACAGAAACAGTTTTTCTGCTATATTTCGATAACGGTACTCATTATTGCGTTAGTTCAACAAAGAGTGTAATTGTATGACATAAAGTTTGGTAAGGTGTTATTGTTTATCTTTATCGGATTTCGAAAAGTTTTCTTTACAATAAATAAACATAATGTAGCATTTTTACACGAATCTACTAGTCCTTTGTCAACGATAACATAAATTAAGGTATGTTTAGTACCAAGCAACGGCAGATTTAATGAAGCACTTAAATATATAGAATTTAATACATCTATGGCTGAGGTATAAATATGTATATATTATTTGTGATAAATATACGACAAGATGCCTCGCCAGGATTCGAACCAGGGACCTCCAGCTTTACAAGCAGGGTCGATTCGACTGAGCTAAAGCCATCCAACGTTAAGAGCAACCTTTATTGATACATTCATGTATACCGTCAACAGAAGAATCTAAAAAAAGTAAACAAACCTAAAAATTGCATTATTCCAGAATCACGCACTTTTAGAACACAATCTTGGTTTTATTCCGAACTTAAAATGTTAAACAATGAGTTCACATACATTTTTAGTTAAAATTATTGATATTTATTAGTATTAACGTAAATATATATGCCCGAACGTGTTTCACGATATGTGTCGAAGACGTCAAATGCCATGGAAAGTCATATTTGTTTACTTATTTTATTCCACTGACGATTGGTACATTATTGCCCGTTGCAGACGAGACGGCAGGCATTGAAATTGTACCCTTTATCGAATTAAAAAACCCAATGCAGTCCCTAGAGAAAACCTCTGGATTATATTACTTACAGGGATTACTTAAATTTCCATAAGGTTTTGCCATAACAATGCGTTATGTCGTTGGGACACGACACGACAAACTTCACTTAAGCATTATAAAGTTTAGATATATCGTAGCGACCACAAAATATCCTTTATTGTCATGGTGTTAGAGTTCATCAGATATTTTCGAGCATCGTGCCTGCTCAGATATACAGGGTGCTCGCGAGCATTCCAAAAGATTTTAACCATTTAATTGGCAACATATTTGCCGTCATATAAATAACAAAACCTAATCAATTTCGAAACACGTAAAGTTCCAAATTTAATGCTTTAACAGAGCTGTCAAATGGACAAAGGTGCATTCTAGACATCAAAATAAACAAAAAATATTATGAGACCTAATGTCAAATACCATCCAAAAATATGTTTTTTTTCTCTTTTTTTTAGACTTTTTGTATACTTTTTAACATTTCCAGTACATTTATGATAACAACAATCTGTTAAAATTATTTATGTTAATAATTTTTTTAGGGACAGGTTATTTCGTCAAGTCTTATTTTTTGAATGCCGGGCAAAAGGTGTGGCAATATTAAAACACATTGTGGTAGCATTGTAATGAAAAAGAAGTTTTATGACGAGTTACGTAGAAAAAGTTATTCGAAAAAAGTTTGATTGTCTCTGAAACCAATCCGAATCCAGGAAATTTTATGTAACATTAAGGACTCTAAATATGGTCAAGAATTCAGTTTTAAAATCTTTTGGAATGCTCGCGAGCACCCTGTATCTGGCGATTACTAACCCCAAATATGACCGTAGTTTAAACTTGCATTTGACAGTTGACGACAAAGGTGGGGTGTGTCATTCTCGCCCTCTGTCGTATTGACAGGCGATTTAAATTATTGAAAGAGGTTTTTAGGGTTTATTGTAGGGTTGCGTACTTGGGTCAGCGCTTTGACCTGTTATTAAAAAGGCTTCCTTATTTCGCGTCTTCGGGTTTCGTTTTTTTTATTATGACTCCATATATAGTACACCAAACGAAGGAAACTCAGAGGAAAAAACTCGTGTATAAGCGAATTTTGGCATAGTTGTAGGGAATGGTGTTTTAAACCACATACTAAATTACTGGTGGTTAGGGGTGGAGCTAACGGGGGGAGAGAGAAGTAAAGGTCCTTATTTTTAATTTTTCGTAAATACTCGTAAACCGTGGCTTATAGCAAAAAAAGTTCTAGTACATAATTAATCTACATAAAATTCTCTACAAAAAAGACATGCATGTTTCCTCTGGGATCAATGTGTCATGAGATAAGAAAGCACGAAGATGGACACTAAAGAAATAAACACATTTGTTTAAGTAGGTATGGCACATACAGAATGCTCGCGTGTTCATTCCAAAAGATTTTAATGCTCAATTCCTGACCATATTTAGAGCCTTTAATGTTATATAAAATTTCCTGGATTCGGCTTGGTTTCAGAGATAATCAACCTTTTTTTCGAAATAAGTTTTTCGAAGTAACTCGTCATAAAACTTCTGTTTGATTACAATGCTACCACAATATGTTTTAATATTATCACACCTTTTTCCTGGCAATCAAAAAATGGGAATAAACTTGACGAAATAACCAGTCCCTAAAAAAATTATTAAAATAAATATTTCTTACAAATTGTTGTTATGATAAAAAGTACAGTGTACAGTTTGCAGGTTTATTTACCTTTTTTTTACTCTCAACTGAAAAATGGTATAGGTCTTCGCGGTAGCAGGCCAGAGGCTACGGTAACTGCTTACTATGGATACTATCAGGCCGTATTCGTCTGGCACCATCGCAGTACTAAAAAAAGATTACTATCAAAGTTTAACCAGCGAACCCACACATTCTAACATAAACTATTGATTGTATTCCTAAAAAGGGGTAGTAAGAGCCGTATACATGAAACGTGCCGCGTATTCAATGTATTGATCATTCGGTTCTTTGAAGCGAAGACGACATTTTATAAAGGATATCGATTTAAAGAGTACACCAATCATAAATACGTATTTATTCGTTTGTATCGTCAATACTCAACGCTTCTTTCGACGAAGCTTTATTTCGGTTTTTGGCGTAAAAACTCATAAGTCCTCAAAATATACAGGATGATTACAGGGTCGTGCTACCAACTGTAAATAACGTGTAAAGATGGTCATTATGAACAAGGTCGGACTTGGTTGGTTTGCGACTGATCGTTAGCGATTCGCGTCTTGACTACGCAGCCCGTATTTAGGTATAGTCACAGGGTGATTTCTTCATGAATACTCGAAGCTGCTTCGTTGATGAAAATGCCGAAGCTTTCCTTCTTAAAAGAAAAACAGAAGTAACCAAGTTACTCACCGGCTCTCAAACCATCGGCACGGCACGTTCGGGTACGGTATGGATTATGGATACCCCTTAGAGCCTTAGATTTTCGCCACAGCATGTACATATTTATAGTCAGGGCGATTCTTCATGAATACTCGAAGTGGATTCGCTAACGAATTTTTCCTTCCTAATAGAAAAATAAGTAACTAAGAAACTTACCGGTTCTTAAAGCATGCATGGGTATGCTCGGGTACGGCATGGAGTACGGATAACCCTCCTTCCTTAGGGTCTCTTAGGTTTCCGCCGTGGCCTGTATTTATGGTCAGGGTGATTCTTCGTGAATACTCGAAGCTGCTTCGTTGACGAAAATGCCGAAGCTTTCCTCATTAAAAGAAAAACAGAAGTAACCAAATAACTCACCGGCACTTAAAGCGTCGGCACGTTCGGGTACGGTATGGATTATGGATACCCCTTAGAGTCTTAGGTTATCGCCACGGATGTATTTATAGTCAGGGCGATTCTTCTTGAATACTCGAAGCTGCTTCGTTGACGAAGCTTTCCTTCTTAATAGAAAAAGAAGTAACCAAGAAACTTACCAGCTCTTAAAGCATCCATGGGCACACTCGGGTACGGTATGGATTATGGATACCCCTTAGTCTTAGGTTTTCGCCACGGATGTATTTATAGTCAGGGCGATTCTTCTTGAATACTCGAAGCTGCTTCGTTGACGAAGCTTTCCTTCTTAATAGAAAAAGAAGTAACCAAGAAACTTACCAGCTCTTAAAGCATCCATGGGCACACTCGGGTACGGTATGGAGTACGGATATCCTTCCTTCCTTAGGGTCTTAGGTTTCCGCCGTGGCCTGTATTTATAGTCAGGGTGTTCTTTCATGTGCATGGCTCGTAAACGCTTCGCTTCATCAATGAACGGTCTCTTCGCGTCTTCGGAGAGAAGCTTCCATTCCGCTCCTGGAAAAGAGAGAAGGTTAATTTAATTAGATTTTAAGAACTAAACTGAATTTGAACAGTTCTCTAAAAGTATGTACATTTGGATCACGTCTTAGATAGACCTATTTAAGACGTGATCCAAATGTACATACTTTTACATAAAAATACTTTGATAAAACATCGTAGGCTGGTAGAGTCAATGATGCTGAACAAGATCTACCACATTTCCCAAAATGTCCAAAAAGTTTGTATGAAACATTCATTTTTGGTTACCAAACATGTATTGGAATCTGGTAAGGCAAAAGGAAACTTCCATACAATATTTCTAGGGAAGTTTAATTTAAGTCTAGGGAAAAACACACATGAGTTTAACCGTTTAATTATATTTATAGTTATACAAGTTTTGTACCCATAGTCCTGATTACTGTAAACGACCCATTGAATTCATTGTAACCCTCGCAGATAAAATTTCATAAATAAATAAATCAATGCTCGTTAAATTAATCTCTTGATTCTGAACACCTTTGTACACCTTTTTAAACGACTTCAAAAAAATTAGGAGGTTCTCAATTCGACTGAATTTTTTTTTTTTTTTTTTGTTGTATGTATGTTACCTGATATCTCCGAGAATAGTGAACCGATTCTAAAATTTCTTTTTGTGATCGAACGTGTATTACCCCGAGATGGTCCCATTGGCACCAAGTTGGGGTCTGATGATGGGATCCTGGAGAAATCGAGGGATCTCTTCAAATGTTATAGGTACATGTATGGCGCTTTTGGTAATTTTCATTCATTTACAAGAATTTGCATTCAGAAAGTAGGATTTAAGGAAACCAATGATGGAAACAAATCGGGGATCTTTGAGAAATCGGTTGAAGTCGGTTTTTTAAATTTTTAATTTGGTGATTATTTTGTTCGCGATGTAACTTCTTTGTATTGCAACAGTGCTGTTTAAAATGAGGTACCTTACACAAATCAACCAATCTATTTTTATGATCTTAAAAAATTGTGTAAAAGCTTTAGTTTTAAATTAGAATGACTAGAAAGCCCATAGCTGCATTTCTATTCCCAAAGCCGGATGCATCTCAACCTCCGCTGCGTATTTAAATAGCGGCAAATTGCATTGCACTCAAGTTCAATATCCGAGTAAGTTTCCAACTTGCCTTTAAGCGCTAACTATTGGCTAATACCCACACTGGAAACAAAAGAAGGCTGTGCCATTGGCTAATAAGTAAAACAAAAGCATAGTGTTTTCAGTCATACACCAGAATAGACAGAAACTCATAATTGAGAAAAGGACAGCTACCGTCCACACGCATTGTCAGAAATGTCGCTATTACAGCACTGCAGGACTCACAACCCGACTAGCAGTTGATTATGCCCAACAATGCTGTCATAAGCCACCATTATGAAACAAAAACAGAAAAGTAATTTGCTCTAACCATCCCCCATTCCGTCGACAATGGCATTGAATCGATACAACATAATCGAACGGCCGAACGACCCGTCTCCCGGCGCGATTCAAGAGACCAACCCTTTGTCTCCCCCCATTTATGGAAGGCTGTATTCATCGATACCGTGGAGGGGAGACCGGCTATTCAAAGAGACAAGACAATCCCGATTCAGGGCAGCACAAAAGCGAAAACAATGTCGCCAACACAGAAAGGAACAATCCGGCTCGGAGGACCAAGTCTCTTCTCTCTCGCGCTTGCGAGCGGCTCAGTGAGAGCGACTAGGATGGCAACAACAATGGCGGAAAGCGCCGCCTAATGACGAATTTGCGCTTTTCATTCCGCTACAGAAGTTTTTCCCGTTTCGTCATTATTGTCAATACTTGGGAGGGTAGTCCCTTTGTAGCTGGATGATAAGGATCGTGTACTTAGCAGCATAATGCCCAACACTGCGGTTGGAGATTTCGCCAAATGAGATTTCGCTTTTTAATTTCCTTGAAATGGCGTGCGTTTTCAATATTTTGTAGTTCGCTGATAAATCGGGTATAAATGACAGCAGCCATTGTTGCCTGACGGTGGAGTTTTAAATTATTGGCTGGTTCATTTAATTGTGTTGCATATACATAACATCATGTATAGTTTGGCAGTCGGTTCAATTCCTGACAAGTATAAATTTACATACCTGTATGCTCAGTACATGATTGGTATGTCAGCATGTCGCCGCGAGATAGATTTTCCATCTTTTACTAACTATAAGAATAGAAGAAGGATGGATAGTTTATCTCGCGGCGACATATTGTCGCACTAATCCTGTGCTAAGCCTACTGAACAAATCAACTTTTTTTTTGTACGTTATTGCCATGGTCAGTAATGTTTTCTGTATTCAAATTCTTAATTTTCCATAAAACAGTTTCCCTTCTGGCCAGTCACGGCAAGAGTAAACGTACAAAACATTTCAAAGAGTTAGTCACATACGCAAACAATTGAGAAAACTGCTACAAAGAGAAAATAAAGAAACACGTGTATACATTATAAAGAACCAACTACATTCACATTATGCAGTCGTGTGACGAATTAATGACATCTATTTAAAGTATGCATCTGTATGCAGCCTGCGATGCTTAAAACAAATGTTCCTTTTGTCACTTCAACAATGCGTTTAGAACGACTTCGCAAAGAGCACTTTGAGGTAGGGTTACCATGCTTTGCGCGGAAATTTTCTTTTGTTTATTTTGCATGAATGTCACTCGACTTAAAATACATATTCAGTATAAATGTGGCTTACTTTGACTGAGATGAAGCTTCTTTTAACAGTGCTTTTTCATTAGCAATACAGAGTGATTTTGCAACAATTTAGTGTGTTGAGATTTTTATCTAATCTAGCCAGATTTGTTTCCTAAAAAAGCTGATAATTTTTGGAATGAAAATATTTTTTTAATAATATGACTCAGACAACAACGATGCACATGACAAGTACGACATGAAAAATATGAGTTTAGTCTCGGCACGTGTGTATGTTATATTATAACATACACGCTTGATAAGTTCTGTTCTTTCATTTAAGTGATATCGATATTTAAATTATTGGAACAAGACAACAAGACCTTAACAAACCATTTTAGGGGTGACAAAATATATGGAATACTTACGACCTAAAAATGTACGAATATTAATTAATATATAGTTATTAATAATAATTGACAGTAATTTGCCAATAAATATATTGGCAAATTACTGTCAATGTCAAGTGTAATTTTGTGAATTTATATGGCTGTCGCGCATTTTTATGGCTGAGAAGTGATCTCTGTATTTAAGTGATCACTTTATTGCTGACAAGACATAAATTATTCCTACCATTTCCGATGACTGCCCATACTCGTACAAGACAGTCGCTACGATCTCACAACAGCTGGCCACCATACTTCGCGAGCTAGCAACTGTGACATTTGTCCACAATGCGTAATTGTAATGTAAATATTCGACATTGAGCCAATATATGCGAATCGCGAGTGAGACAAAGCGAAAGAGTGGAACTGTTGCTTTGCGCCAAAAAAGGAGATTTACAATTAACTGTTTTTAACCGAATTCGACAGATTTTTTCTTTTTGTATGTATGTTACCTGATATCTCCGAGAATCGTAAACCGATTTGAAGATTGATTATATTTATTTTTGAATATTATTAACAATCATAAAAGAAATTCTGTTAGTTTTGAGATTTATGAAAATTTAACCTGTAATTCTCTTGAAATAAAACTATGAAAACGGATAAACTCGCGAATATTAACTAATTTTAACTTCATTCCGACGTTTCGAACACTTTACGCACTGCGGATGACGCAGACCACGAACCCTGTAAAGTGTTTAAAGTGTTTTTTTTTATTATTGATATTGGTGTTCTTATTTTACGATGGCTGTTAGGTTTCATGCGTTTTAGTTATTGAAGTCTATAAGACATGTTTTTCATACTTGCTATTTAGTAACTCTCAGTGCACCCTACCCTAAAATTAATGTTAATATACACCAGGCGAAGTTAGGTAACCTTGGCGAAGATACAAGACTTGACTCCATCACTTTTAAGTAGGTATAGTAAGTACATGTAGAAACGAGCATATTCGGAGCAAATATACGAACAAACGTTGCAATTCGTCACAAAAGTGTAATGCAAGTTCAAACGATCCGGAAACAATGTCATTCTGCGCTTTGACAGTTCGCGACTCGGCAACCGCTAACGGGTTTAGGGCCTGTTCACACTAGCGATTCACTTGGGCGATTTAAAAGCGATTTCTATACAGGGTGTTTGTCTTCATATGCTATAACTTTAAGGGAAGCTTATTTAGGTCAAACATAATTAATTTCTCTAAGAAACTAGTGTTCTAACTCTTACTGTTATTGAGTTATTAAAAAAATAAGTTTATTACAAGTGTATTGCAACATGTGCCGTCAGTCACCAGAGATTAACTTTTATTGTATTCTTAAGGTTCTCTCACACTTACCATTTCATTTATTATGTATGAAAACAAAAAAAAATATTTTTTACCGAATTTTCCAAAAGCCGATATACCAAACAACTTCTATTAATGTCCCAAGTAACTTGTCTAATTTAACGCAAATCGAAACGAACACCCTGTATAAAATTGCACCCGGTGAACACGTGGCGATATCGCCGCGTGCAATTTTTGTATAGAAACCGCTTTAAAATCGCCCAAGTGAATCGCTCGTGTGAACAGACCCTTAGGGCTCCGTGAATACGCGGAACCCTTTTAAATCAACCCTTAAACTCTAGTTGTACAACATACTTTGTACAATATAAATGTGCCTTAATCCAACCATTATTGTGATTTTGAATTTGACCTGAATTCAAACAAGTTCGCGTAATCCAGTTTAGGGCTCTCGATATACGTACTATTCGCCGAACCGTAGCTCCGTGTTCTTAACCCCGGTGGTACTAAGATCACGAATTTCACAGTCACGCCGAGATACGTACCCGAATCTTTGTTTGTATACGTATCTACGAATCTTGGCTTCGTTCTGGCAACGACTGCTCGTGGCATGGATCCGGCCGGACCAATTACTATGCAAACAAATAAGGCCTCTTATTGAATAACAGCTTGGTTTTAAAGTACGTACTGAGTATTATACTCTGAATCGGGACGAACGGTATTTTATTGATTAGACTTGCATTTTTTGTATCGATTTAAGTTATAGAATAACGTGGTAGGTACTGTGTTCTATATAATAAGCGAAGGTGTTATTTATGGATTAGAATTTAGATTGTGATTTTGAATCACCAGATAGAAAAATTAAAAAAGAATGTTAAAAATATTTGGCCAAATTGCTATACATAAAAGATAACACAGTCGTGCATTTAAGTTTATTACCTGACGGGGCGGCCCTTTTGTAGATAAGACCTATACTAAGAATTCGCACGCACAAAGTAGCTAACAATAGTTTGTCTGCGATGTAATTGACCACACGTGGTAATTTTACTGATAAATATGTTAACTTGGGCTTTACCTGGTACACCTTTTGTTTGTGAAGTTGAATGAAATAGCCGCATCTTTGTTTTGATATAAATAAGCGGGGATGTTTTAGTAAATTAGAAAAGGGCAATTTCGGGTTTTGGTTTTATACGTGTTTAGTCACTAATAAGATTGCAGGCCGGACAGACTTAGCGAGAGTTTAGTTGAATTTCAATTAATTGTTTTTTTATTATTTTGTTACGTTTTTGTATTGTTACTGTTGGTGAGAAGATAGCGTTTTTGAAGTGTATTAATAATGAAGATCAGTTGGGTGTGGTTATGCCACCACACGCCTTTATGCACTTTGTGCAATGATCGTACGAACAATGAGTTTTCGTGTCGTGGTGGTACAACAGGATCGATAGGAAAGCATTTGAAAGCGGTGCACCTAAAATCTCCCGTCATCGTCACGACATCCAATGAGTTAGTATATTGTATTTTTTAATTATATTGCTTTTTAATATCCTTTTATATTTTAAAAGTTCCTTATTTTGTAGGAAATAAAGCTGTAAATTTGTATATTTATGACGCATTATTTTTTTTTCCTGAGTTATGGGTTTCCTAGTATAGATTAATCGTTGTCTGGTACCCTCAATATTGATTTATGTATTTATTTATATCAACTTTATTGCACGAAAGAAAAACTTAAATTATGATATTTAGAACTAAGAAAAATATTTACTCTGCACTGTGTTATGTATTTTTTAACTTCCGTTCACATCTCATTATTAAATTAGGTAAATAATACATGACAATGTGTCAGTTTTTATTAATATTGAACTCAGAAAACATCTATATTTTATAATTCTGCCCTCCTTACCTTAAAAAGTAAAATATAAATGTGTAAAATTTAATCTCAATACGTATACACGTTATCATACTGAAATTAAGTACAACTAAGTTATCGCACTTTTAGATTCACAAATATCACGGAACATTCTCATCCGTTTTCCTTAGTCCTTATCCTTAAAGACAACGCATCGAATCGTCACTCAACAACGCGGGCGGAACGGATCTGCGTGTAATTAAGATACGTATATCCCCGTGTACACGTGTATACGTAACTTTATTGACACGTAGCCGTGTAACACGCAGGAAACGGGCCTTAAAACCGTGGCCGTGTAACACGGCAACGGGGATCCGGCTACGGTTACACGAAACACGGTCACAACCACGAGCCCTAATCCAGTTTGAATAAACTTGGCAACTAATGACAAATCCAACAACTTCAAAATGTAGCAGATCTTATATCCATTTTTAAATGATTGATTTAAGACCTGGTTATGTATGGGAACCCATAGTAAAATTTTATATATGCGACGAAAGAATTAGTTTAATCTTATCGTGTAAATATCAGTTAAATTAGAGACTAAAATAAACTTAAGAAAATAAATTATAAATAAATAAATTGTACCCAGATCACTATCAATCGTAGCGTGCCCAGAAGGCTGGCAGCATTGCCACGTTGAATGACAATGCTGATCCGCTGTGCTCGATATGATCCAGCCTTCTGGTCACGCGTCAGATCGTACAGTTTCTGCCTCCTCTCTTTAAATACCTTGTAGACGATATCCCCCCAGGGTCCTATATCTAGTCTCCACTTTTTTATATTTTTTTTTATACTGGCACAACAGTGGGTCCACTCCTAAGTGGTGGAAAAAAAACACTGTTAAGCGCTCAGAATATGCAACCATTGTTAAATATATTTATTTAGTTAGTTCAACAATATTGTCATTCTTGGAAAACGTTGTTCGCATATCATTAAGTTCCCATGATAAAATGCTTGAATAATTTCCCGAAATCATACTAAAACTGCGTTAAAGCGGAAAAAGTGTTGTTTACTAACTTTAACCTCAATGTTCAGACTTATTGTAAATTCAGATTTAACAAGCGTAATAGTTTTTTTATTATAACTTAGTATAACGCTTACTGCCGAGACTCATGCTGTTAAACAAAATATTGTTTTTGCTATCTTATTTGTAATTTTCTTATTAAAAGCGAGGGCAAGAAATAGGTTTTTCATTTGAAAATTGCGGACTCCGTCAATAGCGTATTTTTTACGAAATACAGTAGGGCCTCGATAATCCGAACACCAAAAAAATACCCTCTGTTCGGATTAGTAGAGCGTTCGGATTATAGTATGGTATAAATAGAAAACTTGAAATTCCGAAAAAAAATAAATATTTATTGACACTGCTAAGTGACAAAAAGGAAATCAAGCAACAAGAGTACCCTAATACGTAATAACTACGAATAGATCATTTAAAGAATTCATCCAATGTAGTTTCCCGGTTTCTGTTTATAGACAGGACAAAGACCTTGTCCGTTTCATTACGCAGCATCAGTTTTCAGGCAACAACAGGTCACTTTCGTCAGCCCAATCCAAAGAAGTAGTTAATGCCGACATAGCCTGCGAGTGAGGAATTTTCTTGATATGAATATCACTCGGCATCAACTACTTCTCAGTTCAGAGTTCTCAGTTCTCAGAAGGGGTCACTCGGCAGTTCGGATTACAGCGACGTTCGGATTAGCCTATGTACGGATTATCAAGGCCCTACTGTATTACAAGTAAGTAATTAATAAAAAATTAATAAAAAATTAGGAATTAATAAGGAATTAATAAAAAAGTTAAATTAGTAATTTTGTACTTAGGTTGATACTTATTAGCAGTTGCGAGTAGGTATTAAATAATACTCGTACATACGACTATTAAGAGACACCTGAAGATAAGATGACAAAGTAGATACCTAATGATATAATATATATGAACAGGAATCATATGATAAAATATTCATATACCTATTCATAATTTCAGAGCAGTTGTATAAGGTTTATATTTGTGATTTCATATGAAATTATCCTTTTCTGAAATGTGATAAATGAAAATAAAATGCGGAAAATTTTACGTTTGACTGATAGCGGAGGGCGTCAGCAAAATAATTGTATTCAGTATTGGTTTGGCCTAGGTTCGGAAAGTGTGCTAGTAGCACATTTTAGAGCTTTTTCAAAACAATATAAATTACAACACTACAAAAGGACACCCAAAAGGCTTTACTCTAACGACTGTAAACAGGAATCTATTAACATTTAATAAAATCATGACCCAAATAACGTTTCTTACCATTTCAATTTTCCGGGCGCGCCCGCCTTCATGCGTCTTTGTGTCACCCCTGGGGTGGAACCTACCACCCACCTCCCCCTTTTCCGCCATTGTCGTATGGCACACGAGCTTTCAGAGTAATGAAGAGCATTTTTCGTCCGATTCTGAACACAATGTGCTTTAATACAGCACAGAGAGGCAACTCCTTTGTTGCGATTTGTATTGTGCCTAACGTGTGTTTATTGTGATGTATGTTTGTTTGTTTTTACGATTGTGGTAACAATGGGTTTGTAAAAAGTGAGGATGCTGGTATCGATCGTGGGTAAGTGGGGTTTTTGTTAGTTTAGTGAGTGATGCAAGGGAAATACAGGAATTTTAAGTAAGCTTAGAAAATTCTGGAAGGTTGGGGCTCCCACTGGTCTCGTATTAGGGCTCCGAGCTACGTCCACAGCCAAACAGACTGGGCGTTTGCCTAGCGATCTTTCCTGCCTGTCAAAAATGTGCTATTAAAACTTGCGACCTTGAACGTCTAAATAATATTATAATTTAAATTTAAACACCACGAGAAGCCCGATTTTGGCTTCACGACCGACGACAAGATATTATAAGTCTCCTAACTTAGGTTCGATTTCACTAAACTTATATTCGGAGCATAATGCTAACTCTCAGATACTAGTGTAAATGAATTTGGTGTTTTGATAATACGAGAGTAAGCGTTACTCTTCGAATATAAGTAGTAGTAGTAGTAGTAGTAGTAAAACACTTTATTGTACAAAAATTATAGAAGAGTGCACAAAACACAAAGGCGAGCTTATCTCTGCAAGGGATCTCTTCCAGCTAACCTTTGAGTAGTTGAGAGAATAATAGCAGTGCTAGACAGACGAACTGTGCAAAATTATAAAGATTAATATATGATAGATAAGTTTGGAGAACCTTCCCCAAACTGTGTCGTAAGAGTCGACAGCCGACTAAAGCATTGAAGAGTCAATGTATACTACTTTATAGAAGATTGATGATGGGCAGCATCATCATAGTGGACACACTACTGCGATCGTCAAACCGCTTGCCCAGCAACATTATGGGCGTTTACCTCCTAATGAATTAATACGCATAGTTAATAGGAGATGCCCACTTCCAGCAGTGGACTGAGAGAGGTTGACGCCTGATTTTCAAATAAAAAATGAATTCCCCATAATAATATGAATATTTTGATAACGCCAGCGCCACCAACTCTTTGTATCAATAAATTCTACTAAATGATTATCGAGGGAACACGTGTTTTGGTTAAATTTGCTTTTACTTAGCAATAACTAGTTAATTAACGAATTAATTTGGGTTAAATACGGGTTTTATAATTACGCAGCAACGCGTGTGACTATATTAGTATAATTTTCACGTGGCTTGTAATTATAGTTCAGATTTCAGAAGTGGCTTGAATAATTTAATTTCTTATTTTCAGTTAGACATTTTTTTAAATCACTTTAACCTCACTTGTACTTAGGTACTTAAGTGTTTACAAAAAAGCTATTTTAAGTTGTATTTCAGCAAGTTAAAACATATTACTTAATGGATACGAAGTATACCTACTGATTTTCACTTTTATGCCTATTTCATACTCTACCCGTTATATTCCATTAAAAAAATGTCCACATAAAATAGTCCAGGAGCCGACAAAAAAAGTAATAAGTAATTAAACATTCCCACAAGAGACTAAGTTGCCCGATACAAAAGGGCGTAACTGACACTGCTTTGGTAATAATATCCGCCTTTTTGTATATTAGGGACACATTTGTCCCCTACGGCTGTGCGGGACAGATAAGCCTGCGTAAGGCGACAATACGGCGGTTTCAAAATAAAAACAGTAATGTCTTTTACAGCGTTTTGTGGAGGGCGAGATATGTAAAGTATTTTTTTCAAGTTACAGAGAGGGATTTAATTGGATTCTATCTTTGAAGCTTTTAGTCGTTATGTCATGATATGAATGGGCATGTCTTTAATTATTTTTATTTAGATACTATTATTATTACCTTTATTAATAAATAAGTAGTAGTAATTGACACTTTTTATCGTCTAAAAACAACATGAAACCTTAACATGAAAATCGCATTGGGAATAGGCATAACAGAAGACTGGAGAGTTTTCTTGTACCTATACCTATTTTGTGTAATAGTAACTATAGAAGTATATACTTAAAAAAAAATGGGAACAATGTACACAAGCTTTGTAGTCAAAATGTATTTTTTTAACTACAGCATCGAAAAACGCTATTATGAAAAATTTTAACAATAAAATAGTGCTACAGTATGGATATTTTTGAACTGTTTGTTTATATTGTTATGTTACAAAAGTTGTTCTATCTATTCAGCCCGTGTCCACCCACTGCTGGGTATAGGCCTCTTCTTTATTACGCCACTTTCCTCGGTCATGTGCTAATCGCATCCATTGCTTTGTTGCGGTTCGGCAGATGTCGTCGGACCATCTTGTCGGTGGTCTCCCACAAAAGTTGTTATGTAAAATAAATAAAAAATATTTAATTGCATAGCGAGAACTTTTAATTATTCGAAACACAATGACGCTTAAGCAAGAGATGATTGCCTTACAAATATACACGACAGATTATTCAGATAAGGTATAAATGCTTAAATGCGTAACAAACAAACTAACTTTTCCATTGAAGTAATAACTTGGTCGTAAGTAGTACCGATTACACAATACAGTTCTAAATCGAACACCGAACTTTGGTAATAGGCATTCACCGTTGACATTTGCACTCAGTTCGTCGACCTATCGATCTAGACAAAAAACAACAGAATAGCTACAGACGAAATCTATTACAAGCCACAGCAGTGCCAGTAGCATATAAACTATAAAAAAAGTAGTAAAAAGCAAAAACGCTCCCGGTCTACACGAGAAATAGTCAGTCATTCTTTATTATTCAGTAAAATTTTACGCAATAGTCACTTTAATAGATTCCATGGCAACAATGCCTATAGACGCATAGAAAGTATACATTCTTTATACTTAAAAAGTACCTTTATGGTGGCTTTATACGATTATGTACGGTGTTTCCTTCAAACGAAAAAGATAATTAAACTATTGAAAATACATACGCTTGTAACCTTTTTCGTTTGAAACGTAAGACTGCGGGTTCGGCAGCCAATAGCAAGTTACGGTTCTTTAATTACTCCATCTGTTACAAAAAGTTGAAACAAAAAATGCCTTTAAAAGGGGATACTGGTCTATGTAAGGAGCGGGACGAATCGCCGTAAATTGATAGCGGGCATATGTTGTTACGATATCTTTTAAAACCAATTTCATTTCGAAATTTAAACTTAGTGGTGGGAGATAAAGTTGCAGTTTGCATGTAGTTGAGATACGATGTTTCGTAAATAGTTGGATTATGTAATTTTAGTGTGACCTGTGAAGTGCGTGGTGCGTGGATAATGTGGTATATATTTAACTGATGACTCTGCACTTTCTTTGACGTGATCTTTGACTATGTAATAGCTTCTAGGTATGCATAGGTATACATATAATGTAACAGTTGATCTCGCATAAAGTACCCACTTTATGTATTATGTAATACTCGATTTCAGGTTCTAGTTTCAAGTTTCCTCCAAGTTTTTTTTACTATTCAGTCTATTCAGGTCTATATGCGAAGGTGAAAACAATAATGCGGAAAAAGGATAGCCGAAGTGATAAATTGTAACTTTTTATCAATGGGACTTGTAAAGTTTAATTTTAATATTATGACATGAAATTATAAACTCGAATGTTTGTTTACTCGAACCTTTTGTTCTTATTTGCTTTATGTATGTATGTACCTTTGTAACATTGTTGTTATGTACCTATACAACAAACACAATCTTTTAAAATGCATTACGACTTAGGCATATAGTATTTTTATTGAAAATAGTCCTGAATGTCATGATTAGCTATTCATTAATTAAAATGACATACAACTAGTTAAAACACACGCACACGCATTAGCCCCTAAAATGGTGAGTTCAGTTGGATTACCCTATGATATAAATTCTACGAAATGCATATTGAAACGTCAAATACAAACACATACAAAATACTGTCGTATTACGTTAAAACGTGATACAAACTGTAGCTAAATGATGACACTTATGTCTTTACACATTCACAGATGAATACTACCCTTCTATGTTAAAACGTTGCATTGTGATAGTAAAATTACGATACTTACGCCTTTTTAATTTAACAAGGTATTACGGTAACAGTAATCAGAAGCGAAGGCGTCATAAGGGTGCGTTTACTTTGTAGTAAGTAATTAATATTAAGAGGGAATATTGAATTGAGGTGTGAGCACATTTTGAAGGAAGGAGGCAGTACCTATTCGCACCGTGGAAATCGCATTTAAATATGACGAGTTAAATCAAGCAAACTATTTTGTGGTTCTTAAAGAGTAAAAGATTGATGACGGGCAGCAGCGTCATCATAGTGACTGGACACATTACTGCGATCGCCAATCCGCTTGCCCAGCGTGGCGATTATGGGCATTTACCTCCTAATGCGTATAGCATAGTTAATAGGAGAGGCCTACGTCCTGCAGACATGCATGCAAAGAGTCCGGTATACTAAACTTTATTTTCGATTTAGCTCAACTTTGTGACGTGTTATACAGTAACACGCGTAAATAATTATAAGTTTGGATGGGTACATTGAATGGTTGTTTCAATAAAAACCAACAATGCTGTGTAATTTTTTGAATAAATAAAATAGTAAATTAAAAATAGTAAAACAATTGTTTTCTACTCGAAGAGGTTGAAATGGCTGCCTGTTTCACGATGTAATTACAACTTGTTTAAAGTACAATTTTAATTTGGTTTATCAAAAATGTTCACGTCTGAAAAGCTAGGCGGGATAAAAATGGACCTGAATAAACTTATTTACTTTACTTGTGATTTGTGTTCTAATTTACAAAACAGATGCAGAAAAAATACGCTCTTTAAGGTGACATGGATTGAGACATGATATGTATTTGGCAATGATCTTACAATTATCTACATGTAAAATATTTGTTCAATAAGTATTCATTGACCTACCTAAACTACTAATTAAACAAACATAAATGGGGTAAACATAATCATCACACGGTGGACTGATGACCTGGTGAAGGACGCAGAAGTCCGCTGGATGCGGCTGACGCAGGACCGGTCATTGTGGCAATGTTTGGGGGAGGCCTATGTTCAGCAGTGGACGTCTTTCGGCTGATATGATGGCGATGAATCATCACATAGGTAAGCGAAGTACCCATTGTATGGACAAATAATTTAGACTGGCTAGTATTTAGGACTCCTATTTTAATGCTGTATTTGCCTTTTCCAACTATCCCTCTATACCAAAGGCGTGAATTGAACGTAATCGCTGAATGTAACCTGAGACAGCGCCATAAGGCCACCCCTCTTAATTAATATTAACTGAACAAGCGATGGGGAAGGTGCATCAGACAGAAAACAAACATGGCGGACACGGGCGTGGACGACGGCGAGCATGTTCGCGAGCATGTTGGGAAGTTCTGACAATGATTGCGTCCTAGATTGGAGAGCGTTTATCTTGCTACGCATCCATGCTTAACTGCATTCTTGCTTGCGTAATTGTCAGAACGTGAATGAAAAAAAATCGGATGCGACCCTTGCCCTGGGTTTGGAGGCTTTTTTCAAAGATTTACTAATTAGATAAAAATACACGTGAGATTGTGTACGGAGGAGGGGGTAGACCATACCATAACCTCAAGTTTGGAGGCCTTCGTAGTTTCGGGTTCAGAGAAGTGTCCGAAAAGAGAGAGAGAAAAGCCCGAACACTTTTGAGTTAACTTTTCGAGATGGCAGCCTGATAATTATATATTCTTAGTTTTCACTGAAACATTTTTTCACCTTCTTGTAAAATTAACATGAAAATGCTCCCATGGTCCCATGATAATTTTCTCGATATTTTCCTAATGTCCTACAATTTTTATATTACGACCAGTGACTTAGTCTTTTACAAAACTAATATGTATAAAATGTTTAACCTTCCTTTCTCTCCCCATCCTTCCGTCCCGTATGTCACACTGCCATTGTGCACCTACATTTCGATTGATTCCGTAAACAAAACCGTTTTGTTCGCCGATTTACTACTACCGTGTGTTCTGCACAACATGACACGTTTTACATAGAAATAAGGTTGTTTTTTGGCTGGCAAGTTATTCTAAAGTTAGTACACGTTATTGACAGGTGGACAGATGTAGGGGGAGTATTCTCATGAGTGTACTATTGTTTTTATCGACAATAAACTGAGGTAATTTGGAGTGTGTTTGATATCCTGTTATTATGCTGTCCTGTTTGAATTATATTCGGTTTAATAATCAAGTGGTAATAAGTAGGGCTCGTGGTCGTGACCGTGTTTCGTGTAACCGTAGCCGGATCCCCGTTGCCGTGTTACACGGCCACGGTTTTAAGGCCCGTTTCCTGCGTGTTACACGGCTACGTATCAATAAAGTTACGTATACACGTGTACACGGGGATACGTATCTTAATTACACGCAGATCCGTTCCGCCCGCGTTGTTGAGTGACGATTCGATGCGTTGTCTTTAAGGACTAAGGAAAACGGATGAGAATGTACCGTGATATTTGTGAATCTAATTTAGTGGTTACCTAATTGCCTTTCTAACGTAAAGTGAATAACTTAGTTTGAAAATGTAATAAATAATTGTACTTAATTTCAGTATGATAACGTGTATACGTACTGAGATTAAATTTTACATATTAATATTTTACTTTTTAAGGTAAGGAGGTCAGAATTATAAAATATAGATATTTTCTGAGTTCAATATTAATAAAAACTGACACATTGTCATGTATTAATTACCTAATTTAATAATGAGATGTGAAGGCGGAGTAAATATTTTTTCTTAGTTCTAAATATCATAATTTAAGTTTTTCTTTCGTGCAATAAAGTTGATATAAATAAATACATAAATCAATATTGAGGGTACCAGACAACGATTAATCTATACTAGGAAACCCATAACTCAGGAACAAAATAAATGCGTCATAAATATACAAATTTACAGCGTTATTTCCTACGAAATAAGGAACTTTTAAAATATAAAAGGACCGATATTAAAAAGCAATATAATTAAAAAATACAATATACTAACTCATTGGATGTCGTGACGATGACGGGAGATTTTAGGTACACCGCTTTCAAATGCTTTCCTATCGATCCTGTTGTACCACCACGACACGAAAACTCATTGTTCGTACGATCATTGCACAAAGTGCATAAAGCCGTGTCACCGACCCTGGTGGCATAACTCCATACCCAACTGATCTTCATTATTAATACACTTTAAAAACGCTATCTTCTCACCAACGTTTACAAAAACGTAACAAAATAATAAAAAAACAATTAATTTAAATTCGACTGTACTCTCGCTAAGTCTGTCCGGCCTGCAATCTTATTAGTGACAAAACACGTATAAAACCAAAACCCGAAATTGCCCTTTTCAAATTTACTAAAACATCCCCGCTTATCTATATCAAAACAAAGATGCGGCTATTTCATTCAACTTCACAAACAAAAGGTGTACCAGGTAAAGCCCAAGTTAACATAGGTATTTATCAGTAAAATTAACACGTGTGGTCAATTACATCGCAGACAAACTATTGTTAGCTACTTTGCGCGTGCAAATTCTTAGTATAGGTCTTATCTACAAAAGGGCCGCCCTGTCAGGTAATAAACTTAAATGAACGACTGTATTATCTTTTATGTATAGCAATTTGGCCAAATATTTTTAACATTCTTTTTTAATTTTTCTATCTGGTGATTCAAAATCACAATATAAATTCTAATCCATAAATAACACCGTCGCTTGTTATATAGAACACAGTACCTACCACGTTATTCTAACATAAATCGATACGAAAAATGCAAGTCTAATCAATAAAATACCGTTCGTCCCGATTCAGAGTATAATACTCAATACGTACTTTAAAAACAAGCTGTTATTCAATAATAGGCCTTACTTGTTTGCATAGTAATTGGTCCGGCCGGATCCATGCCACGAGCAGTCGTTGCCAGAACGAAGCCAAGATTCGTAGATACGTATACAAACAAAGATTCGGGTACGTATCTCGGCGTGACTGTGAAATTCGTGATCTTAGTACCGCCGGGGTTAAGAACACGGAGCTACGGTTCGGCGAATAGTACGTATATCGGGAGCCCTAGTAATAAGACTCCGATTGGTAATAAAACTAATAAAAGAATGAGTCTCATCAGCCGATTACAGTTCACAGCTAGACAGAGGCTTTTCCTATCACTAATTCGTTTGGATGCACTAGGAGAGTAGGTATAAGGCACTGGTCTCACCGCGAGCAACTAAGCTATGAACTATCGGCTACTCGTATAAACACAAACAAAAGATACACACTCCCGTGGAAATAAAAGAGACACAGCGATACTCGCCCAGCTATCAGCTATCACCGCCGTGTCTCTTTTTTTATACGGGAGTGCGTATTTTTTGTTCGCTCAACTCTTACGCCCGCGGATAAGCGGGAAAGCCGCGGCGCGGGAAGAGTAAGGGCTTGCATTATGTACATTTTTGTAAGAGTACAGACTGCAAACCATATTCAAGATGTCTATCGATAAGTACTATATAAAACATAGCTACGTAAGTAGGCTTAAGCCCTGGAGTGTCGAAGCTAAATTCAAAATATTTGTTATTTCACAAAAATAATTACTAGGCAACCTACAATAATTCCAAAAGAATGTGAATGTAAGTAGATGTACCCATAACTTTTAAAGCATCGCATTAAACCATTCCAACGATGCAAACCGTATTTAAATCTCTCTTATCCTCCGAAGAACAAATTCTTCCAACAAACATCGAACGAAAGCAATGAATACATTATTTGTATGTTTGTATGGGACAATACGGTCCACTTTTACGTAAGCGCATTGTCACCCTACTCTGTTTGCGAAAAGCAACTGTTACTGACTGTTTTCCAATATGGTGACGACGCTTTTATTGGTCGACAGGACAGGTTCTGGGGGTATGTATATCTATGTACTCGTACAATATGCATTAACAGCTTAGGTTAGATTATGGCTTACCTTTTAAAATATGTTCATGAAATTACTATAAATGATATAGTACATTAATATAGAGGACGGGAAATGAAAGGTTACAGGCCAAGTAGATATATCTGGCCGAAGGAACTGAGGCCAGATAGAGTTACGCGGCACGTAGCCTTGTTTCTCGCCGAGATTTGTATTGTACTTTTCTCAAGCTTGCAATGAAATAAAAAGTCGAAAGTGATTTTCACACTACACAAACAAATAAGTCAAAGAACGGAACGAATCTACAAAATAATAAAAAAAAACTTATACGTCAAAATTTTTTTTTAACTATTTTAGATAATCTTTTACCCGGTGACATTGACATTGTTTTTTAAGGTGAAATGGCAAGATGTTCTGTCACTTTACAAGTTACTTCCGGTATTTAACTTTTTAAAGCAGGTTCCTTCCGGTACTTTGTAGTCCTAAGAATGAAATGCCTTTACATATCAAGTTCAATCATCGAACCAGCGAGATGGCACTTCCTGGTTTAATTTGACGTACGTTATGTCAACATTTCATTGCAAGTTTGAGAAAAATATATTATTATATCATGGACCATGGGACATTTTTAAACAATAATATTGACCTATTAGCCCCCAAAGCAAGCTAAATTACGACTAATGTTGTAGCTACGACTACTAAAACTACCAAACAACGATATACAGGGTGGTCAATAATTGCATGTCCCTACATAGGTATTCCGCCCTTTTCTGGTGAAGTTTAGAGGAAGACTATGGATAGTTCTGTTTTTTTTTCAGTTTTCATATACTACCTACTTATTTACATGTAGACATGAAAGTAATTATGAACAAAATATATGAAACTAGAGATGTGGTTTTATTTCGTAAAACACAAGAGTGTTTACTCTCATCAAAACAAAACCTAAAACAACAACGTCACCGGCAGGACTTTATTTAGTCGCTTCTCACACAAGCACAGGTCAAAATAAGAACAAATGTTCGACACGGTGCCGCAAAATAAGAACAAAGCTACGACACAGTGTTGCACAATAAGAAGAAACCCGCGACATAGTGTTGAAAAAAACAGAGCTGCT
>JALPQI010009751.1:0-37069 GCA_025490895.1 Thaumatotibia leucotreta | reverse complement strand
GTTTCGAGACCCCACTAACTAGTTTCTGGTTGCTATTGCCGTGTTTTCAGTAGTTGACCAGTGGTTTGCCATTGGTACTGCATACAAAAAGATTTTCTTTCCAGTTGTTGACCAGTGTGGTTTGACATTGGTACTGCATACAAAAAGATTTTCTTTCCAGTTGTTGACCAGTGTGGTTTGACATTGGTACTGCATACTAAAAATATTTTCCTAAGATCGACCAATTCCATCAAAATAGTTTATTTTCTACTTGTTTTAGATTAAAAATGAAAGAATGAAAAAAACCAAAGTTGTGACTGTTTAAGTGATCTCTGCATATGCTAGCTTAAGTTTTGTTAAAATATGTTTTTTTCTAATGTTTAATTTTAAAATTACCAAGACTCGTGAAAATATTATTGATCTCAATTAGTGTAAGAGTTTTCTTTATTTTAAATACAGATGATTATATTAAAAAAAAACCTTCTGATGTCGTAATGTTTCTTTTTATCCCTTGTTTTAAAATTTGGTCAACCTTTGGTACAAAACCTGTCAACAACTGGGGCCAGCTGGTCAAACTAGGGTACAATCCCGAATTTGAACTTTTAAATTCAATAATAAAAAAACTAATAGCAATTAAGGGATTTCCTTTTGAATAAATACTTTTAAATACATAATGTATCATATAAAAAATAAACTAGTAATAAACATTGATATAATTTTGCATGACAACACTTTAAAGTAAAATTTTCTCCTTAATCGGTTTGGGACCGGAGCATCCACCCTACATATTAATGACAACTCGATTGTAACTAGCAACAGCTGGTTTCACAATATGTATGGAGATGTAGATTTTGTGGTAACTTTTTTAATTTTTGGTGATGGGGTGTATAGCGAAACTAAACATGGCTGAACCAAGTGGGTCACCTTGTTAACAACCTACGGAAGAAAACAAAACGTTAGATCTGTATGATAATTTAAATGGATAACTATAGCACTGCCAAAGAAATTTGTAGGGCAAAGGATTTACGAATACGAAATGTGAACATAAAGCACGCTACAATGTATTATTCTGCAATTTTCTAAACGTATGCAGAAATCGGGTTTTAATTTTGCTGTACCAAATGTTATTAACACCTGAGGTGATACCAGCGCAATACCAACATTGTTACTAATAATTGCGGATAATTAAGATTTTATAAAAATTTCTTATATTTACGTGAAAATAAGTAAATAATATTGTTTATATAAATTAAAGAATTAAAATTACCAATAAATAAGATATCTCAACGTCTGTTTTTAGAAAATAAGGATTTACTATTGCAAGAACATTTCATTGTTGTGGCAATATTTTCGTAGATTCTTTGGCCTCGAACTCCAATTAGTGGTTTAAGCACTGACATGCCCTGAGAATTTAATCACTCAACACTAGACAAACACATGCCACTTTTTCTTTTTACACACCGATGGAACAACACATAGGGTGCCAGTGTGTTTGGAAGCGTAAAAAAACCGGCCAAGTGCGAGTTGGAGAGGGTTTCGTACCATTATCAATTTATCAAAAAATAGTACATTACGACACAAGTGCGAAAAACATGAAATTCGAAACGAGTGGCGATGTTTTAAATCGACACGAGTTACGAATTTCGTTTTTGCACGTGGCTCATACGACGTTTTTTAGTGCAGATGGCCCTCCGAAGTTTTGGACTTGACGTAAAATGACACACTTCTCGCACTAGAGCCTAAAAAGGCACCATCTGTACTAAAATAGTACATTTCCTAACTAGTGCGGGAAAAAATTTTTTCAGCGAGGGTGAAAGTTGGAGCCCGAGTGAAACGAGGGCGAAAATCACCCGAGTTAAAAAAAAGTTTATGCACGTGTAAGGGACGATTTTTTTCATAACAAGTGCGTCAAAAAGAGAAATTACCGCGCGCGAAGCGTGCGCAAAGTTCGTTTTTGCGCACTAGTTAGGAAAACAATGTTTTATGTGAGCTCCCTTAAATATCTATTTTTTTATTCTACTTTTTAGTATTTGTTGTAATAGTGGCAAGTGAATTACAGCATCTGTGAAACTTTTGACTGTCTAACTTAACGTTTCATGAGATAGGTACAGCCTGGTGACGGATAGACATACAATACAGACAACGAAGCCTTAGTAATACGGTCCGGTCCCGTTATACCCTTTGGGCACGGAACCCTAAAAAGAAATTGGTTTGTTTCAGAGAGTGATGCCAACATATTGGTTTGTGCTTCTAAGATACTTCCTCAGAGTCGATGACGTGATGGTGAGATCTAACGAAACTAGAATGTTTCATATGTTGAACACAAACTATATTATACAAGAGTACACAGCAAAAGAGTCAAAAGCAGAAGATTTACAGGTAAGATTTCTAGAAAACAAGGGTTACACATTAACCTATTTTATTAAACTACCATCTTAACTATCTTTCTACTTACTTATCTATTATTAGGTATTAGCTAATATTGTTACGTCATAATAGGATTGATATGCTAGTCGAATATTACTTTCTAAAAAACTATGATTATTAGGCCAGCCGTACACCTGTAAGTTATTACGTAAGTTATAAGGACGGAGCTATACTAAGGAATGAGAGGTGAATATGACTATCTTATTCCTTAGTATAGCTCCGTCCGTAACTTACGTACGAACTTACAGGTATACTTAGATACCTACTTTCGAAAGAAAAACAAAACACCGTAATGATCCTGAATATCTAGATCACCTAGCCACTCACTTGCTTTGATTTTTGCGATAGTCTCTATTTCTATGTAAAATAAGAGCGATGACATGTAACAAAAACTACATGAACTGCGACCATATATAACATGGACGCCTAACGCTAGCTCAAAAATGCCCCCAAAAGCAATTGTTCAATTGTGCCAAGATGGGCCGGACATAGCGCTTTTCTTAACTCCGCGCATATTTCGGCGCAACATCTTTGACAAATGTTTATAGAATATAGCCAATCAAAACTTTGATTTACCAATCACAACTACTTTTAAATGGCGGTTTAAAATTTTATAGGTTGATATTGATATTCGTTACCGTGATGCATTGAAGATGGGGCGACACTTGTCAACTAAAATTCAGGATCGTTTTTGAAAGGCAATTTAATATGGCGTGCGGCTTCCATGTTTTATTTGTTCGTAGTACATGAAGCATGTCAGTGGCTAGAGAATATAAATAAATAAATAAATAAATAAATAAATATCTTGGGACATCTTACACAAATCAACCTAGTCCCACGGTAAGCTCAATTAAGGCTTGTGATATGGGTATCAGGCGACGATATATATAATAGATAAATACATATAGATACTTAAATACATAGACAGCCATGACCAAGGAACAAATATTTGTGATAAATAAATACACAAATAATGCCCTCAGTATTGATTGACCCTTTCAGTCTTATCGATATGTCTATAAGCCCGAAAGGGACAAAAATACTTGCTAAGTCCTGACTTATCAACGTTTATGAATAAGGGTTTAAATATAGGAATATGTGTCAGTGCACACGGAAAGGTACCTTGTCACGGTGATTAAAATAGACTTTGTTAAATAACATGTAAGGTCTATTTTAAGTCGTGACAAGGTCATCTTTCCATGTACACTGACACATGCTAATTTATTACGGAATTGATCAAATTATATTCTTTTTCCAGATTCCTACAGTGCAAATGAAGGATGCCGACGATATTATACCATTCCTGAAAGTTAAAGAAAAGACACTTCACAAATTAGTAGTCAATTCAGAGGCGTCACAGGCGAATTCTAGTTCATAACAATACTGTACATAGCCAGCAAGTAAATTAATGGTACACAGAACGAACATGTCTAACCATTATTCCGAAATCGGATTATAAGTATTTTAACGTTAAAATGTAGAGTTCGCAATGAACGTTACCTATTTGAATTAATTAATATTCTTATCACATCTGTCATTATTAGAATTGATTTAAATACCATGTTTTTATATCTTTCAAAATTCCTTATATAATGTATAAGGGAGCGTTCAAGTATTACGTAACGCAATTTTTGACCTCTCTCCCCCCACCGTAACGTTCTTCTATACCCCCCCCCCCCTCTCTAAGCGTTACGTAACACTCAAATTACCATTTTTACCCTAAAGTCGCAAAAAGTTATGTTATAGTTTTTATCCTTGGTATACAGTTTTGTCCTTGTAGTTTTAATTGCCTCTGCGGTAACCAGATTCCCCGAGAAACGTAACTGAAAAGGGTTGCCAATTTGAGAGTTTTGAATCCCTAGTTTTTTTACTTAAAAAAAAACAAAGTTACGTAACGTGTTATAAGGAAGACCACCCCCCCCCCCCCCGCCCCTGTAACGCATCGTAACGTTTTACGAGACCCCCCCTCTCCCCAAAATTGCGTTACGTAATACTTGAACGCCCCTAAATATAATTACATGGTTAAACTCACGTGTATTTAGTCACTACGCGCGACATGTTTTGGGGAGCCTAGGTCTCCATTAACGTCAGTTTAACCGTTTCATTATATTTATAGTTATTATGTCTAAATTTTAATTCAATTACTTTTATTTAAATCGAATTTATACTTTCGTGCCACATAATAACTGTATAACGGTTGTCTTTTTGACTAAGTATACGTGACTTTAACCGTTTAATTATATTTATACTTATGTATAGTTACGGGTATCGTAACTGATTCCAAAACAGCGTTAGCTCAATTTCGCTCATCAGTAGCCGTATTGAGAGATGCAAGTAATTGCTTTAGCGTTTGTTTGATACGTAAAGCAGTCTTATCAGTATCACGCTCGCTACAAAAATCGAGCGCGATAAAATGCTTTACGTACCGAGTAAAACCTAATCGACTAAACCTGGCAGTTACTTGCAAACACAATTCATCGTACGGCTACTAGTACAATGTACAAATGAATAGACATGTTAATTCTGTATACCCTTTATACAGAGCTGATTGATTAACTCTGAGAGTACAGTCGCCATTAGTTATATTTAGACCCCGGATTGTTGTGGCGGTGACGTCACAATAGGGTGTAAATGGAATGGTAGAACAAAATGATACGTGGTGCCCACAAATATCTGAGCAACCGATTTATGGTCAGATATTTATGGGCACACTGGCCGCTCGGGATACTTAGCCAAGTTGCCAATCGCTAACGCTTATCGCTTATCGTAATTTTACCTCTCTGTCACTCTTTCATATTAGTGCGACAAAGACAGTTAGCTGCCTTCCGTTTACGATTGACGGTTAAGCGTTAGCGATTGGCAACTTGTCTAAGCACTCCGATCTCCGATATAATTAATATACGATGGCGACTGTGCAAACACTGAGCCACATTATTGATATAGATGGCGCCGTTTATGAAATTAAATTCGCATTCGGGTTTTGAGTAGGTATATCAATCTTCTCTAGTTACTTGTCTATGGCATAGTTATAAATTTTTCTGAATAATCCATCAATAGTAATGAATTATTTTTATATTTAAGTTATGTAATAAAGTGTGTATGTCTTATAAATATATTTTTATTTATTAATATTGTATCATCATCCATCATACTGTAGGTACCTGATAATCCTTCTACGCAGTTTTTATTATTTGTAAATAGTAGATTGTGTCGCAAGGGATCAAAATGGTATATTTCCGGCGTGGACGTATATTTAATCCTGAGCGTAATGAAGGATTAACGCGTTAACGCCTAAGACGAAATAATTTTGATACCGTGTGACACATACCTACTGCTTTTCACACCAGCTATGAGAAAAATAAAAGATATATCACATATTTAATATTATGCAAATAATCGATTCTGAAGAAATTTTTATCAATTATGAACGTACTGTTTATTTTCATATTTCATTGTAATTTTTTAGGCTGGCAATAGAAAGTCCTTGAACAGAAAAGTGCCACTTTGATCCCTCCTAGCAGGGAAGAAAAGACCCGTATTCGAATAGGTGGTGTGAAAAGTGTATTCTATACAAAACGTATAATTTAAAGAAAGCAGTCAAGCTCGAGTTTGTTTGTCGCTCTGAGTGGTCCGTACACTGAAGCAATTTCAACCGCAGGCTAGTCTAGACCCTTGTCAAAATGTCAATTAGTACGAGACTACTTAGAATTTCACCTTACATGTAAATATATTTTATTTTTAATTATTTCAATACTTTAAAGGTTTGCACTTGATTAATATGCAATCCAAAACGCAACGTCATAATTAAGCGCCAAGATGCTTATCTAGCAGCTTTGCATTGATGTTGATAAGATATCAATAAGAACTATAGCTTTGTTTTATTGATAATGATAACATATTGATTGATAATTTATTTGCATACCTAGACTGTCTTGCAACAGTCTGTAGCTCATTGTTGATTGATTGAGACAGTTTATAGGATTTAGTGGAAAAAAATGCTTATAAGAACAGAGGGATTTATGTTAGGCGTATTACTATGTGGTAAGTTTTTTTTAAATATTATGTGGATTTTTCGATTAATAGATATCTACATGTCATGTCTGTTAACTCTGCCGTCATAACGTAAAAGGGCACATTTAACATTTGGATAAAATTGCAAAAATTGACTTTGAATATTTTGCTGTTTCTTGCTAAATACAGGTATATAAACGCACAGTAGTAACATTATTTTGAATGAGGAAATTTTCGTGAACAATCAATTGGTTCTTCTGTAAACATATTTTTTTATTTTGATTTAATTTGTTTGAGATAAATGAAGAAAATCTATTTTACTTAGTATATTAAATCGTGCAAAAATACTATTGCAAAACATAAAAGGCATAACTAACCAAATGAGCCTTTTTATTCTAACACATTCACGCAGTCTTACCGAAAATTAGAAAAAAAGAGCATAATTCGTAACTTGTGCCTTTTTATTGTACAAATTAATTTATTTTAATTATTTTAATAAAGTAAAGATTGTTAATAGACATAATTTAAACATACTATTTTATTTCGTTTGGTTCGATAAGGTAATAAAATACTACTTTGCAAATAAATGGACACTTTTTTATTTAAGGTTTTAGCCTCTAAGCAATAACAATCCGCATAGGTACTTTGTAGAAAACAAAGCTGTCTGATATTTATAAGAAGATATTAATAGTAAGGTAAAAAGGTAAAAAGCCGCAGTAACTAATCTTGTACTTCGAGATTGCATATTAACATATATCTGAAATAAGAAAAATCCGATATATTATGTAGGTTACAGACAAAATTTTCAATTTTGGTACAATATTTTACTGCTAATGTCGATACTTTTTTACGCAAACGACAAATACCCGAGTGGATTTTTAAAGTTCTATAATTATCTTACATACAGTTATTTACTTAAGTAGTTAAAATTTCCTGTTTTAAAATAGCTAGATTTAACCCGGACATTGTACAACATAGATACTTACAAATTAATACCTAGCAAACGAAGCTAAACAACCTGTATTTTTTTGGTTAAATAATGTTTCCATAAAATTTTATCAATCACTAAAGAAACGCTCTTTTAACCCTGTATCCTACCTTAAATATGTACGAGAACAGTTTTCCCCCTTTCAATAAACAAAACAGAGTGCATTAGGTATTTTAAGTAATATTTTAATAACTGCACTTCGAATAACTTGCCTACTTATGTACGGAAGCAATTCTAAACTAAGTACCTACTTATTTCAATTATCACAATAATACATAAATTGATATTTTTTTAGTAATTGTTTACACAATCCATTTTGATATTTTATAGACACGCGAGAACTGTTAACTTTCATTAATTTTGATTATGCATAAGCTAATACAAGTAATTTAAAACAACCCTCGATTATGAAAATAATAAAATTGTAATCATATAATACATCGGTTTCCATACATCTGAAGTATTTTGAAAACTATAATCGGCCAAAATACAAGTTAAATTACGAAACAAATTGACAATCAACTCACAAACATTACATACATCGTAAAAAAAATAAAACAAATAAAGTAGGGTACTTTCAGGAATTCGATGCAGCGTGGGTTTATGTTGACTTCTAGGGCACAACTGACGCGATTTGTTTGTTTCGATAATTTTCTCATCTTAACTATCATTAAGTGTGTTAAATAATAAAGGCACATCTAGGTTATTGTGCCTTTTTTTCTACGACGACAAGTGGATCAATGTCGTTGGATAAGAAATTAAAAGGGCACATTTCGCTGCTTGTGCCTTTTTCTTTTAAATAACTCAAAAGAGCCTTCTTAACTAAGTGCTACTTCAAAAAATAATTAAGTCATAAGCCATAAGTGAAAAAATATGCCCTTTTATTTTAATCATAAAACAAAATGCCTTTCTTTTTTGATAAATAAAAATAATTCGAGTAGTTGTGCCCAATTTGCTTATGGTAACTCCCAAGTTTCCCACAGGAAAATTTTGAAAAAAATTAGATACATGCGCCTTTTTTTTCTCATCCCGAATATGTATGTAACTCAATTTCACAAAAAATGTTAGTTGTGCCCTTTTTTGTTATGACGGCAGAACTGATTCTCATAGAACTCGACTTTTGATTTTCTTCTACTCAGAATTAATTATAAGCAGACATCGGATTCCGTGGGGCGAAACATCTTGACAGCTAGGGACTTCCTATATCGATATACTCATTTATCGATACTTGTTCTAAATACTAGTGATCACACAAAGGTTTGCTTATAAAATATCTTTTTATTAAAAGACCATATAATAAAATAGCAGCTAAATTTTCTTCTTTTTTTTAAACTTTTTTAATAATTTATTCGTCTCAATTTTTTTTATGACTGTCCGATCTATTATTGTTAAAGTAAACCATCAGATTTATTCCCATATTTTCGGGCGTTAAGCGTTTCGGTGAAAACGGAAGAAAAATAAATTTCAGGTGGCTAGAAGACTTTTCAATTTCTGTGGAGGTTATATATATACCATTAATTGGAGTTCGATTCCAACGAAATTACGACAGATGCGTTATTGTCAAATCTGTCAAAGTCTCTTATGTCATTGTCAAATAAAGTTGTCAGGTTTCGACAACCTTTTTGCTTTTTTATTTATTTATTTAAAATAATTCCTAATAAAAACATTACATACCTCTGTAATGTTTGTACGCCTTTTTGTTTAATATGGCTGTCACAACTAGGATTTTCTTAAAACCACGTAAATACCTAATAACTTTTCTTTTCTCTTAACTAACATTGATATGACAAAATTTTCTTGTAAAGAACTTAAAATGATAAGAGCCAACGTTTCGAAGGCTATTTTAAAAAGAAGTTGAATTAAGCCCCGTGCCTTATTATGGGTTAAAATTATGGGAAAGAAATTTGGAAATGTAAAATTAAAGCATTTTTTGTATTTTATTTCTTATTTGTCTTCATCATCACTTTATCCTCCTGAGTCCTGGGTAAAAATCGAGTACACTCCCATAAAAGCCGATAGTCCTTTATAACACCATCAGTGTTGAGTCCTGAACTTATGCTGCTTATGTTAAGGTTTAAAATGAGTTTGTCACATTTTTACAAAACGTTAGATCTGTATGATAATTTAAATGGAGAACTATAGTACTGCCAAAGAAATTTGTAGGTGAAAGGAATTTTACGAATACGAAATGTGAACATAAAGCACGCTACAATACAATCTATTATTCTGCAATTTTCTAAAAGTATGCAGAAATGGGGTTTTAATTTATGTGTACTTAAATTAATGTACCAAATGTTATTAACACCTGAGGTGATACCAGCGCAATACCAACTTTGTTACTAATAATTGCGGATAATTAAGTTTTTATTAAAATATCTTATATTTACGTGAAAATAAGTAAATAATATTGTTTATATAAATTAAAGAATTAAAATTACCAATAAATAAGATATCTAAACGTCTGTTTTTAGAAAATAAAGATTTACTATTGCAAGTACATTTCATTGTTGTGGTAATATTTTCGTAGATTCTTTGGCCTCGAACTCCAATTAGTGGTTTAGGAGCATAACAAAATTTCATAGAGTGAATAATAGTTGCAAAAAACACAGACAATGTTGGGGGTGGTCACTAGTCTATAGAACAAGTATCGATAAACGAGTTTATCGATATAGGAAGTCCCTAGCTGTCAAGAAGTTTCGCCCCACGGAATCCGATGTCTGATTATAAGATGATGCCTATTAAAAAATAACACTCGTTTACTGTGCTATTCGGTACCGTAGCTAACTATAATGAAGTTGTATTGCATTTGTCAGCCTCCATAGCCTAGTTCGTAGTGATCTTACCTATGAAGCTGGAGGTTCCGGGTTCGAATCCCGGCGAGGTCATTTTTTGTGAAAGTACTCAATTATTTGTTCCTCGATCGTGGCTGTGTATGTATTTAAGTATCTATTATATATATCGTCGCTTAGTACCCACATCTCAAGCCTTAATTGAGTCCACCGTGGGACTAAGTCGATTTGTGTTAGATGTCCCAAGATATTTATTTATTTGCAGTATTCGCTTGTCAAACCGTATTCGGCCAGGTTGTATACGACATAGAATTGGACAACCTCCTGACGATGCAGCAAGGGTTAGGGTTGCCACACTCTCTGACGGTGGCCACGGGACATGAGGCCCTGATGAGGCTTCGCCGGGAGTTGCCTGGTGCGGCATGTACGGTGACCACTCCTATGGGAGTTACTTTCGATATTCAGAGTCCGCCTGACAGCAGGTAAGTTATTTGCTCAGCCCGCATTATGCGGTTGCCAAATTGCTTTCTACCATGAATACCTACATTAGTGATTACCAGACATCGGATTCCGTGGGGCGAAACTTCTTGACAGCTAGGGACTTCCTATATCGATAAACTCATTCGTTGGGCACTAATTATAATATGTAGCTACGCTATAATAAAAAAAAAAGCTAACCTTTGTGTGATCACTAGTATTTAGAACAAAGAACTAAGCTGTCAAGATGTTTCGCCACACGGAATCCGACGTCTGGTGATTATACCGACCGAGTGTAATCTTTGTATACCTACCTACTAGGCACGAAATCTAAAGCTGAGTTTACACCTGCGAGTAGAGAGTATCTGCATAGCTTTCTTGCGTATAACTTTGTCTCAAAAGTTGCTTCAATAACTTGCAAGTGAAACCTAAGCTTTAAGAGGGTGTGCTTTGACGACTGTCTAATACAGGCCTCATGTTTGTCTTTAACACTGAATTCAATTTTGAACTGAGTTAAATTATTTTTGAAGTTAAATATAATATACTTAGAAATAAAAACAATAAGAAATCCAATGCCCGTTCTGAAAAATCCTTATTTTTTAAGGGTTTTTCAGAACGGGCATTGGATTTCTTATTGTATATATTAGTCATATTACGCGTACCTATAGGCAATTGGGTCGATTTCTACAATATTGTACGTAATGACAGATCGGACAAATATGTGCGTCATTGTTAGCAATAATATGGACATGACTCCAAAGTTGATTAAATGAATAATTTATTGAAATTTGATTTTGAAGCTTTAAGGTGACTATTTACAAAGGTTTTCCTAGTTACCGGTGTTAAATAGGTAAATTTTTGAAAATGATTAATTATTCAATTTGGAGTCATATCCATAGGTACTATTCTCTGGTAATGACCGAAAAAAAAATGATGTTGGTTTCCATTGTGTAACGAAATAAGTTATTCAAACTGTACGGGTAACTTCGTATTTTACAAAAGCGTGATGTTAAATTTTGTATTTTTAAAGCCCTTAACATTGTTTTTGCAAACGACCCATATACGTGCTTATGAGTTCTATCTAGGTACTTATAATCTAGTATTCACTACCGGGGTCGCGTTTTATAAAGTTACATTTTACAATTTCGCTGTTTGCCTCTCTAACGCACGCAAATATTGGCAGGAAAGAGAGGCAAACAGCAAAATTGTAAATCTGCCCAGCAGGCAGATAGCAATAGTACATTGTGCATCAAGGGAGGTAAGTACGGAATTACTAACGAGAGTGTTAGAAGCCCGACGCCGTCAGGCGGAGGGCTTTTATGACTCGAGTTAGTATTCCGCTTACCGACCGTGATGCATAGATACAATGTTTTTCATCACACTTGCCGACAAAAAAATAAGTTTTATGACATAATATTATTAAATGACGTACTGACATTTCTATTACTCCCTAGGGAATTTCACTTTTCTATTACTCCCGCTACGCGCGCAAGCAATGGCGCGCTTAGACAGCAAGTGTGATGAAAAATAACATAATATTCCTCCCAGGTACGAAAGTTGGGAAGACAACTGCGGTTTCCGCGTCCGCAACGTCGCTCTCGCAGACGAGGGCCGCTGGAGGATCACGGCTACCAGCGGGAACAACTCCCTCTCTGGGTGGATTGAACTTTACGTCCAAGGTACGTGCCCGGTGGATGTAGGTACAGTAGGTGCCGCTGATAAATGGACGTAGTTTAGGGAAAAGGATTCAACCCACAAAAATGTGTCAATAAAACTTCAACCTTCTGTTTAAAACAAAAAGTCATTCTTTTCAATGTAAATTTTTTGAGGTTGGATCCTTTTCGCTAAACTACGTCCAAATATTCTTGAGACGCGGCTTCATAGAGCGTTGTCCGTTTCTATCTTATGTTTTGTGATATTTAATGCAATATTATTATTTTAGGAGCATAATCCTGAACATATTTAGATAGGTACTAAAATATCCTTTGATGTTCGCTGAATTCTGGCTAATTTAAAAAGATAATGCATTTTTTTTTCGAAAATGGTTGAATACTTTCAATCTAATTTAATAAAAAAGTTATGACGAAGCCTGTTGCGGATGCTTTATTGTTTGTTTTGCGCTGCTTATTTTTTTATGTTCCCAACTGACGAAGCCTGCGCTGTGGATTTGAGACGTGTTTTTGATACTATATTAGGTTGATTAATAAATGTATGCCATAAAAAAGTTGTTTTTGATGTCGTTGCTAGGTAGTTTAGCTTAACAATAATAATTCACAATCTTCCTAGGTTTCTTCTTAACCTTCACAAAATATGACAAATAACGAAATGCTTAAAAGTTGTTTCTAATAATATTTATTTGTTATGTTATGTGGACAAAACAAACATTTTTTAAAATTATTGTCATCCAATGTCATACTGACAATTCTTAAGCTTGGTAGCAGATAAGCCAGATTGTCCTCTCATATGGAGAATGTCTCAGAGGACTAAATCACTTTTATGTATTTATTATTAAATCCCTAACATAAGTTTTTAATTAGATTAGATATAAGCAAGTACTAAAAAATGTTGTGGACCATTATGTTGTCTTTGAAATAAATAAATCATTCATTCATTCATTCATTGCTTTTTTAAACTCAGGACTACGAGGTTAAAATCTTTCCCCTTCCTCGTGGGCACTTTGTATAGATACCTATAGTGTTCTATGAATCCTTCTAAAACAATCCACTAAGTTACGAATTGTTTCAGATGACACAACATCATACACCGCCCCCTCAATCACGCTACAAGACGGCCAAACCGTCACCAACGTCGAGATAAGCACGCTGGACAACTTGTACTGCATGGTTGCCCAACCGGCTTCCGACAGTTCTCTGGTCCCTGGCCATTGTGAGGTGACCTTGGACCGGATCACTCGCGCCGTCAAGGGCAACTGGCAGGCGTTTTTGGGTCTTCCAGGGAAGGTTAACGAGTTGCATGTGCAGAGGCAGGTGTCTGTTGAAGGTAGGTACTTGGAGGACAGGGTAGCCGAGATGCCAGTCGTTCACGCTCAATCGTGATAAGAAACTGTCTTTATCGCACTAATAAGAAAGAGTGACACAGAGAGAGAATAGCTACTGAGTATTAGCGATTGGCAACTTGGCTACGCACTCAGATGTCATGAATATTTTTTGCCTTCGTATCAATTGGCTTCAGTGTAATGAATACTAACTTTAGTTGTGATATTTTACTGTGATAGCAACATGAATTCGGATGATTTCGTGAAAAGCCAATTCGATTGCAACGCCTTTTTCTACTGCCAAAGGTTGTTGGACAGAGTATGAGTCCACACTATAATTAGTATGACTATCTAACTTTCGTAACACAATTGACACGATCGTGATTTTTGTTTTGATTAAGGCCTCAACTATGTACAATTTTTTTGCAATCCACCCGTTTGAACTCTGCTTGGTCTTGGTCATTCTTTGTGCAGAGTTTGTCCAAGTTTCCACTGCAGCTCAATTTGGAAACGCAGCTGGTATTAATGGCAACTTAGCGCCCGGGATCGAGTCATCCGGGGTTGATTAATTACTAGAATCGTTTTTTAGGTAATACCTTAAGGTCTATGTTTAGTGATAGGTTTAGGTATCTTATATTTATCTTATCTTAATATTTTTGGTTCGCAATATGTTCTCCTTGGCTCTATTAATACCTGTAGCTGTACAGGTGTTTTAAAGTAACTAAAGGATAGGTTAGGTTTTACTCGATAGGTACGTTACGCATTCTATTGCGCTCGCAGTGACACATTGGAGCGAGCGCGATGGCCTGCTTTACGTATCGAGAAAACCCTAACGTTCCCGATACTTGCAAAGTCATGGCTACTGTTGCCTTGCTAAGTCCAGCATTATTTTTTAGCGGAACGCTTGGACGTCGGTTACATTCACGACTCAAATGCAAACAAGATTCATTTGTACTGCAACATCCTACGAACGGAGAAGAACGTCACGTTCTGCCGCTTCCAAAGAACTACAGCTGCGTCCGGCTATAACATTATGGATGGGCTGAGTGATGGAGCACATAGGTAAAAACAAGTGAAGGGTCTACAGAAAAAACATGTCCAGTGCTGTAAAAAATCAGGGGTTTTTTCCTTCTGTAATTTGAATTGACTAGACATGTTCTTTCCGTGAACCCTTCAAGTGAATAACTCCTTTCAGATATGCGTCAGTGATGCCTACTAACTACTCATACTAAATTACGTACGTTACGTACACTTTGATACTTACACTGCTTATTGAGACCTAACTAAAGATGCATTTTATGTATCATTTATTTAGATATACAGGGAAACATCGTAGGTAGGGTAGGTATATCATTTTACTTAGTTATACAAGGTGTCCTCAGCCATTGGACAAAGCCTAAATCTACATATCCGTTTGTGTTGTATTGGCATATCAATATCATAGCAATCGATGTAGTCGTTACGAAGAAAATTAGAAAACTTCGATTATTTGACTTTGGAACAAACTGTATGACCTGAAGTAAACCTGTCATTGTATGAAACTTTCTTAACCCTTATTGATTCGCTTTTTTGTGTCCCTAAGAAGATTCTGGCTTTTGACAAATATCATCATGGCCAAACCTATCGAAGTTGCGCTACCACTGCATATGAATATGACCAGAGATCGGACAAATGTGCGTCTATGTTCGCAATAATGTGGACATGACTCCAAAGTTAATTAAATGAATAATTAAACGAATGATTTCTTGAAATTTGATTTCGAAGCTTTGGTTCTTTGGTGTGAATACACAAAGGTTTTTCATAGTTACCGGTCTCAAAATATGTAATTTTCAAAAATTATTAAATTATTAATTATTCAATCAACTTTGGAGTCATGTCCATATTATTGCGTTCAATGATGCACATTTGTCCGATCTCTGCATATGAAATCGTTGGTAATATACAGTGCCTACTTTTATTTTTGTCGTCGATTACTGGAAACAAAAACAAATATCTGATTTATCATTCGTTTTAATTAAAACATATTAACGTTAGACCATTTCTAGGTAAACCCACGTGGGGTTTCAAGGTTTGTCTAATGGCTAAGGTCACGCTGTGTAAGTTTAAGTACCTAGTTAGAATCATGAAACATAAACGTAGCTAATTTTGTTAAATAGCCACTGACATGCGTTATACGGGTGATATCGGAGTCGTGATCCAAACTGTGAGAAACGTGTTAAGATGGTCTTACTAAACAATGTTCTCTATGGGACCTATATGAACAAACATACTTTTTTTAGGACTAGTAAAGTTCGAGTTCATTAATATGTAGACATTTCTCCATACTAATCCTTTCCAAACGTGTTTACATAATTATGAAACGAGACTGGAAATTATGAACACATCCGCACCGTTCGGTATGAAATCAGTTTTTTTTTTCGCGAAATTCATATTTATTCCATGGGAAACCTTGTTGAGAAAGACCATCTTAACACGTTTCTTACAGTTTGGATCACGACTCCTATGTCACCCCTGTATCTACATGTTGTCTGCATTATTTTATGTGATAAATATACTCGTATTCTAAAGTTACACAAGGGAGTTACTCGTATTCTTACTTGATGAGTTGAAAATATTTAGTTTTAGTCCAGATCATAGACAATACATTACGTTATGTCCCGGATATTTGCGTCTGTAGATATAAATGTATGTACACCAATGCATATACCAAACATTCACTTATATAAATACCTTACAAGACCTTCTATTTTGTAATAGTTTTAAGAAAAATGTACCTACCTAGATATTAATTATATTAAGTTTTCATTGTTCGTTTTATGCCATGTAAATTGTGGGTGAGAATAAAGTTTTTATCTATCTATCTACTTTCTAGCTATTACGGACAAGGCTTCGACCACCGCGAATGCGGCATGACCATCGAACAGCCAACGGCACAAGACTTCGGTACCTGGCGCTGTTCTGTGGGCGTGCAAGGGTGGGTAGGCAACATAATCCAGCCACAAACACCTCTACAGGCCTTAATCAGCGTGTCTTCCAATACTAGGAACTGTAAGTATTCCGCTCTACCGTGTGTAAATCTATCGATAACGATATTTTGTAAGAAAGAGCCAACATTTTTTTGGTGATTTCTGGGTTAGCTCCATAGTAATAGTTGTTCAGTAGAACCTACCAAATCACCCCGTTCAAGGTTTTCAATGAATGGTCTAACACCCTGCATGTAAGCGGTTTGTAGCCACACTACGTCTGTAGCCGTACCTCGAGTTGGCCGTACCATGGTACGGCTACTGGACTCAAAAGGAAGTTGTTAAGCTATAATCTGCATATCAATCTCTGATTAGTGATTACCAATAATTGATGGATGCTCTTTAAACTGCTTTGCATATGATTGATACAGGTACGTAATAACAATAGGTTTCCTGGGAAAATAATTACACGTACCTACTTACTGATATAATTGTGAAAACAATTGTTCAATCGGCATAGTTATTGGCTAATAAAATAAAATTGTACTGAAGTGCCCTGCAAATAACTTTAAGTAGTTGCTTTGAATACCTACAAATGAGGATAAACGTATCGGAGTTTACAATAAACGAAAACGCGGGCGTGAAAATAGGTAGGCCTATGTGAACCCAGCCCAGTGAACTGCGATAGGCTGATGATGATATTGCATAAAGCTGAAAATAGTAAATGCGTTGCACTAGTCAAAAATTTGAAAAATCTTGGAGTTTTTTTTTACTGAAACTTTGGATACGCGTCCCCATCCGCTCGACCGTCTACTTAATTTACACACCCGATTAGTTTTTCCTCATCAGAATACAATAGTAGTGTCCTATTTATTTAGAGCCTGTTGGCGAAGCGGGTCCAGCTTGAGAACTTATATTTGACGTGGAACGCGAGCTCAAAAATACCCCCTAAACGATTGTGTAGGCAATACAGGCAATTTTAATATAGGCAATTTTATTTTCATAACGTACTTAACACACTTTTTATAACTCTACTAGAAATGAGAACGCGCAACATATGTATAGGTACATATAGATACCTAGCCATTCAAAACTCTGATGGACTTATCTCTTTTGAAATAGCGGTTTAGATACCTACCTAGGTTTTTGTATTTAAAGTAATATAGAAATTCATAAGCGTGATGTATACATGAGTATGATAATACGATAACTTTTCCTGTAGGTAACTACCTAATTCACATTTTCGATAAATATGTATGTATTTATAAAAATCGAACAAAAATTTTTTTAATTAAATTTAGAATTTTCTTGCCATTGTTTTGCCTTGTAAAATTTTTGGACAAACGAAGATCAACTTTATGTCCTGCTGAGGAGGTAAAAGATTCAACGTCAAATTTCTCTAGTATGGCTGGGCTGTAGGAGGATATTATTACTGAAAATTTAAGAGTTTTTTTGCGATAAATTACAACTGGGGTTTCTCGAAAATCAATTCACAACAGGTGGTCACAACATTTCAGGACCACTTTTGAAAGGCAATTTTGTGTGTTGTGCGGATTCCATGTTTTATTTGTTGGTAGTGTTCTACACATTGTGTTACCGCCCTAATATATCAACGTTTTTTTAGCGCAACGTTCTGAAGACGAGCTACAGATACAGACGGTATTCACGCAGATCGACATGGAGTTTACCGTCATGTGTCGAGCGGACCTCTCGTTGAGGTATTGCTGGTTCCAGCATCCCAATGGAACGCAGTACACTCCGCTGCCGCTTTCGGATGAAAGTCAACAGTTTTGGTGAGTGCCACGCGAGCATCGTGATAGCATGGGCTCATGCAGTACTTAAGGAGACTTGTACCGATAAAAAACTGGCAAATTCAAATGAAAAAATCGGGTCAATATAGTTAAAAAGCTGTAATTTCTCAGTGAGGTCTTAAATTAGCTAATTTTAGACCTTTTTTGTTGCTACTGCAATTTCAGTATTCACAATACAAGTTCTCCAGAATCCCTTCGAAATCTATTTTTCCAAGCTCTTTTTTTATTCCCCACTGCACGATTTCGTGTTATGCAGAAGTGACCTATATTTCTGGTTAATATCCATGTTTTTAATATACCCCTGCCTTGGACGCAGTAATACTCTGTGAAAGGAATTATGTCACATATTATGTGAAATTTTGATGGGTCTTTAATCTATTATTTAATCCTATACAAATCTTAGTCTCTTTGACATAGTTTTATGAAGCGAAATCAGTGTCAAAAAGTAAGAAGGATAGTATGCATAAGTCAAGGATATCTTAAGGAACACGGCAAGACTAGCCAGATATATTGACAACAGTCCCATAATTTAGAAAACTGCATACAAAAAAAGAAAAAAAATGTTTGGAAAAGATAGTTTGGAGGAGGTTTCGAAGAAGCTGTACTGTTAGTACCTGAAATGCAGTAGTGACACAAAAGCACTACAGTCAGCTAAGTTAAGACTTCCTGGTTAATTTCCAAAGCATGAAATTATAGCTACCTAACTATATCGGTCCGATTTTTTCATTTGAATTTGCCAGTTTTTTATCGGTACACCCTTTAGGCTCTCCGAAACACGTCGCGTGGATATATTTAGTGACAAAATACACGTGAGCCGAATTAATAAACCATTTTCCAGTCCTCAAGGATAAGGCATCGATGTATTTCCATTAAAATCAAATACATACATTCATATGTCCTAGTGGTTAGTTTTAATACAGTTTTAATGTTCCTATTTAAACTTCAATATAATTTAAACGGTTACAATTATATTGAGATGCATGTGATCAATATAGGTACGATGCCTAGAAAAGGGTTACCTATACTTCGTTTCTTTTAAGATTAGAATTATCTGTCAAACGGGTGAACAAAGAAGCAGTGGTCGTAAACCTTCCTTCTTCGATTTCGGCCGATAACACTGAATTTCTCGGAACTTATGTACATAGGTATATATCATTTGATATTTACCGATACACGCATACTTTTCACATTTATTATTAATTTGTTGGCAAAACTGTATTTAAATAACATTATTAGTGTTTTATAAGCAAGATGGCGGCAATTTAGAAAAAAGCTAAATATTGTAGGTTTTCGTTTAGTGTTTGGCGGTTTTTAACTAAAGATTTTTTTATAAATTTGTAACTCATATCGTACCGATTTTACATTTACTGAATTTAATGAAGTTTACAGTCTAAAATTTAACAATATTTGCATATTTAATCTAGCTTACATTATGCACTCCCAGTGTATTTAAAAGTCATGCATTTAAGGATTAAAACTATAGGTATAAAAGCGGACACGGTGTCATAAAGACTGAGCAGATGACAATAGTAAGACATTACCCATCGGCAACGTCGTTTAGTATTTGTCGCTATTATGGGCGGCTTTAATCTGGGACGCTCTAACGTAGTTTGAATTTCGTAACAAATTAGAAAATAAAACTCAGGTGATAATGATGACATACTCTACAAAGTTTTATTCACTGTCAGTGGAAGAGTCCGAGGACTCGGAACTACCAACGTTTATAATAAAATTTTCCAGTGTTATCTATTACATTATCTAATTTCATTTAAAAACTTATTTTCTTTTAAAATGTTGTATACCGTAGCCAACGATTTGCCAGCAGTCTCAGTAGTCTTTTTCACACGGTCCGATTTAGTGGGATATTCCTTTCTATGGCACATTACTAACACTAATTTGTAAATATTCACCACCATCCGCTTTTCACTGGCAGTCAGAGGATTTTGCTTATGCCGTTTCTTCTTTAGAGATGAAAAAACGTTAGCCGGAACCGGCTGATACTTCATCAATTTTAAATGTTTACCAACAAACAAAATATCTTAATAGATCAACAAATAATAAAGAAATTAAACAAAAACGATAACATCAATCTTTAAGTAAGCTAACAGCAATAGAAAACACAACCGACTCAACCGACAAATCGAATAACAGATAGTGACAGTGACGTTTTAAAATTGTGTGAGAACTCTGCGTCTTTAGGTTTTTTAATGTACGACCTTTCCATGAAAAATTGCAAACGCAATTTATTAAAATTCTTATCTTTTCATCTTAGAATATAAATTAACTAACATTATGTTTCTTATGTGTTCACAACACTGAGTAATGTATGTATTAATATAGCATGATAATAAATACGTGATATTTAATAACTCGTATTCACTGTTCAATCTGCAGAATGTGCCTGTAAAAAAACCTTATCTCTCGTTCTGCGAAGGTCTTTCTAATGCTATAAAATATTTTAAAAATAAAAATAAACCGCCTTCAAAAATTCACCCGAACTAAAAAGTTAAAAATAATTTTGGTTCCTACTACTTAGGATTTCCTACCCAAACCTTTAAACCTTTTACCCTATTAATTGAAATAAAACATTATGGCTAGGTACCCTACAGATTTCTTAGAAGTCGGTGCCAAGCCGAATACGTTCATAGGTATATATTAGATAGAGCTTTGTAATTTACTGTCACTCCAATTACGCTTTTATCAACAGAATGGTCTGCCTCAGTCATTTTCATGAAAGCATACCGGAGTGACAGTAAGTTACAAAGCTCTATCAAATACATATAAGTACTCGCGAAGTGAACATATTTGGCTTGGCACCGACTTCTAAGAAATCTGTAGGGTACCTAGCCATAATGTTTTATTTCAATTAATAGGGTAAAAGGTTTAAAGGTTTGGGTAGGAAATCCTAAGTAGTAGGAACCAAAATTATTTTTAACTTTTTAGTTCGGGTGAATTTTTGAAGGCGGTTTATTTTTATTTTTAAAATATTTTATTTTTTGCTTTTTAGTAGTGTAAATATAAAATCGTTATTCAGTATGCTCTAAATACTTATAATTAGAATGTACTGCAGTGTAGTAGGCCATAAAACCTGAACTGGCGAACTTATATGAATACAAAAACAATTTCAAAGGTAACAGACTTAGCATGCCAATATTATTTAAAGAATCACTAACCGCTAACCGACATGTCATAACTACTAAGCAAACACTTGAATAGATCTCGAAAATGTATGACATTTGTTATATATACAAAGAATGATCCTCCAACCCCTAATCGTTAAGGAGTTATTCCTTTCATCATCAGCTCACCAACATGAGACTATGACCACCTAAAGGCAAATACTCGAATAGCCTCCAAAATATATGAAATATGTTATATTTAAAGAATTATCCCCCAACTCCTAATCTCCAAAGAGTTGTACCTTACATCATCAGCTCACCAACATGAAAGGATGACCACCTAAAGGCAAATACTCAAATAGCTTCCAAAATACACGAAATATGTTATACTTAAAGAATTATCCCCCAACTCCTAATTGCTAAAGAGTTGTACCTTCCATCATCAGATCACCAACTTAAGATGTTCATAACTAGATGCAAATACTTGATTAGTCTTCGAAAATAAATGAAAAATGTCATGTGTGCCTACAACATTTGAAGAGTTCCCTCGATTTCTCCAGGATCCCATCATCAGATCTGGATTCGGTGACAATGGGACCAACTAGAAGGTATACCCTTTCAAACAAAAAAAGAATATTTCAAATCGGTCCACGCGACTTCGAGTAATCGGGGAACATACATAAAAAAAAAAAAAGATTTCGACGAATTGTAAACCTCCTCCTTTTTGAAGTCGGTTAAAAAAAAACGAAGTATAAGTAGTTTTGGGAAGTTTTACAAAAATAGGGTAAGTGACTATAAAATGGTTTCACACATGTTAAGTCGTTCACTATACACGACAATGTGTAGGTAGGGGTTACAAAGTTGCTGAATATTATGTTTCACGGTTTCACCAACTCAAGTTCGAGTGATATCTTAACCCATGTGATATTTCACAATTTCTTGCAATAAAGGGGTTAATTATCAACATCTTCACAGCATAAGATTGTCCTCTCTTTTGTAACGCCATTCTTCTACTAGGCACTTCTTAAAAGTGTTTTCTAATTATTTAATATACCACAGGTACGCTGGCGAAAACTTACAAGCAGGTGACTGCGGTATAACATTTTCCCATGCAACAGAAGATGACGCCGGTATATGGACGTGCCACATGGGCCCCAACGACCGAGTGGGCATCGAAGTAACTGATCACCTGGACGTGAGGGTCACAGGACCCTTAGCTGCCAACTACAGAGAGATAGAGACGGAGATAGGGGACTCTGCTACTTTGTATTGTCATACGTCGAACGGAGTCCGACCGCTTGATTACTGTCGGTTTATGACACCGAGCTCTCTCGGGTTGAGCATTGATGAAACTGTCACAGAAGAGAAGTGAGTATAATATACTTTTTCATCACACTTGCTTTGTAAGCGCGCCATAGTTGCATGCATCGCGAGAGTAATATAAAAGTGAAATTCCCTATGTTAGTACGTCATTTAGTAAAAACATTGTATGCATCACGGTCGGTAAGCGGAATACTAACTCGAGTCATTAAAAGCCTCCGCCTACGGCGTCGGGCCTCTAATACTTTCGTTAGAAATACCGTCATTACCTCCCTACATGCTCAATGTACTGTAGTTCCCAAGATCGTAAACTACTTATATCAGAGCGTAGCCAGGTTGCCAATCGCAAACCCTCAGTAGTTGTCTGTCACTCATTCTTATTTGTGCGATAGAGATACTTAAGCGGCAATTACGCTTGGTCGTTTGCCTAATGCGGTCGCCGAATCAAAGTACGAGCTTGCGACGGACGACCGAGTGTAATTGCGGTGTTAGTTGCCTTTGCTCACGATTCTGGATTTAGCGTTAGTGATTCGCATATTGGCTACGCACCCAGAAATACGAGTATAGAAAAAAAAAATATAAAAGTAGTATTATGTAGCAAGAACTATGAAAAGTAATGAGTAGGTTAGGTATCTAATTACTTGAGCTATCAAATAAAGTTAAATCGTGGTCAGTTATTTACATCAAGAGCGTACCAATGGAATCATGAACGAAGCGAATGGTTTTAGAATAAGATCTTGAGCATTATTAGCGCAGGATTATATTTTAGATTCCCTGATAAGGGATTAAGATAATTTGCGTCATTGGTTGCAAATTTTGTTGATAAAATTAAGATAACATTTTCAATGCAACTATGTCGCATATCGTAGGTATCTTTATGACGATGACAAGCTAGAAATATCAATCAAGATTACCAATGAATTACGGAGGGCGATCAGTTGACATAAAAGCTTTAAAAATGTAATTATACTCTCAATCTTCAAACAAAACCTATAGTTTCCGCTAGATAAGACATTCAGTCTCTTCATTCAGTAAATTATTCATGTAGGTATATGATTTTGCGGTTACAATATCTTTGCTTTAGTCGTTTTAGCGTTTCTATATCGGTATCCAAAATTTATTCGCTATTTTAATTAGTCATAGCGATCAGTTAACGTCCTAACGCTCACATCCCTAATTTTTCTTGCCCTACTATTGAATGGCCATTTTTTTCGCTCTAATGTAATCAATAAGAGTAACATTTTGTATTTAGATGATTCCGAAAGTTTTATTGCTTTACTTTCTCTTAACCTTCGGGATACGAGGTGAATGAATACCAGACCCCAAATGTATGAAAACGTCATATACAGATTTTTCATCTCATATGCGGAGTGTATATCTAAAGAACAAACTTATTTCAGTAATTTATTGTTATTATCCACAAACACCGGTGTAGTTGGCAGCATCATTTATCTCGCTATACCAGAATCCAATGAGGGATTTCGATAGAAGGTGCAAGCACGTATTGCTTGCCCACAGATTAGAGTATGGTCAAAGGCGCCTAGCCTTAAAAGAAGTTGCATAGGTATATACCTGAGAAAGACTGGTGGTTGCAAAGACCGAATGACTGAGTGGTTTAGGCATCAGCCCCGAAATTTGATTACTTGAGTTCAATCCGCACCTCGGATGTTGGTGACCTAGGTATTCTTTGGTAGGTATGTAACATCTAATATTTATAATTTATGGAAAAACTCATCTTCGATGCTTACAAATTATACATTACATCGTCATTATCATCAGCCTATCTCAGTCCACTGCTGGACGTAGCCCTCTCCTATTAACTATTTGCATTAGGAGATAAATGCCCATAATCGCCGCGCGGGGCAAGTGGATTGGCGATCGCAGTAATGTGTCCACTTTGATGACGCTGCTGCCCATCATCACTCTTCTATCAAAGAATGGTTAGTGTTAGTGATAGATACTTCAATCCCTTAGTCGACTCTTACGACCCGCGTGAAGAATTTTTGGTGGTGAAAAATGTATTCTTATTGCCTTCACCAGATGTTTTACAATGGATTTTATTTCTATAAATATATCTATGGAAATGATATTTTTCTTCCAGCGCAATACTAAATCGCTTCTACTTCACTCCTGATCGAGAACTAAACTTCGGGGACTGTTCATTGACCATCAGCTCAGTGCAATATGAGGATATAGGCGTTTGGACCTGCGCTGCCTTAGTGGACGGCGATACGGTAGAAGCGAGAGACACTATAACCGTATATGTTACTGGTAAGTTCTATACGTTTCGTATTAATAGACAGTACAATTTGTAGATTAGCTTTGAATTTAGTAATTGAGGAATAGAATAGGCGTCGATTGCAAAAAAATGTGAATAGTTAAGGCCTTCATCAAAACAAAAATCAAGGGTCAATTCACAACGTTTCAAAATTTTCGATGTCCCTAAATTGAAAACCATTTCGAGATATACGCATGTAAATCACAAAAATATGTTTTTTTAATTTTTTTTCGCAATATTTTTGGTAAAAATCTTAAAAATAGTTTAAAGGGGAAGTGACGTCACATAGCTGAATCAGAGCTGCCACTATAACCAAAAAAATCTTGTGGTTCGAATGTCACTGGTGTTTGGCAGTGACATTTGACACTTGTTACCGTTTTTCGTCGTTTTCTTACGTGTATGAAACATCACTTGTGACGTCATTTAGCAGATTTTTGACGTTTGTAACTTACGCTCTTTTTGCTCGAAGTTGTTAGTCGAGTAAAATGGGGTTTTCGCACTAAAATAGTATTTTTTTTTTATAAAAAAATACGTGTATCTTTTAATATTGAGTTCTTTCAAAACAGACAATAAAAACTAAGACTAAAAAATATGAAATGTTGTCAATTGTGTTAGTCATACTAATTATAGTGTGTAGTCTGTCCAGCCACCTTTGGCAGTAGAAAATATGACGCCTTTTCCAAAGATTTAAAAAATGTAGGCGTATTCGTTGATCGCTCATAGAAAATTGGGCAATTCCATGCAACAGTGTAATGTAAGTGACCAATTTGTCGCGTGTTTATTTTTTAACTGTTCCAATTTTACTGTCACTATATCTAGATTTCAAAATTATCCTTATCTAGATATAATGAAACACTTACACTTGGATCACACATAAATAAACAGACGATGAAATGGTCAGTTTCATTACAGTTACATGGATTTACCCAATTTGTTACACAACATATAAATTCATAGGACAAACATTTTGTTTTCATTAGAGGCCCTTAATTACGTACAATTTTCTTTGGAATCGACCAATAGAATTTATTTTGTTTGAGGATATAGATTCATGTGGCTTTCGGCAGCTTAAGGTTAAGTTAATCCTTGACAGTCATGTAAGAATTTGGCCGGACGCAGATCCTATTTTACCTTTTTCTTATTTGGACCTATTCTAATTTTGTTATTGAAAAATGAAAAGTCTGATTCATCTGTCGTCACGCGGCGAACATGACCTATTCGTATCTCTATTCTTTATCCTGTAGATTTATCTTATCTTTTGATTAAATATACTAATCAGAAGTATGATCAATATTATCATTATATCATTTAAATACTCGTATTACAGACGAAACAAAGCACTATCACTATCAGACATAAGTCACATTGATAAGATTTTGCGTCAAACGATCTGACTCTTTGTTTATTTAACTTTATTGCACAGAAGTAAACCTTAACGTAGGTACAGAAGGCATCTTAACGCCATAAGGCAATCCCTACCTGTCAACCTTTAAGACAAAGCAGAGAGCTTGTGGGCAGTGCTGCATCTATTTAAAAAAGTACATATACAGGGGGTCAAAAAATATGTGCATTCCTGCTGCCAGTGAGGATTAAGAAAGCAGAGTAGGGCCCTAATTTTTTTAATTGATTCATGTATTAGAAGTAGTCTTTATGTATTTTACAGACAAACGGGTCTTAATCGCGTAAACTTACGTTTAATTATATCCTGACGTTTCGGGCATGACGTTACACCCGTGGTCGCAGGCAGACTCACCACCTATAATAGTAGTTTGTCTGTAAAATATGAGTGATAGTGAAAGTTTAAATCAATATAGTCTTTATGTAGTTATAGGAGCACCTAGGGTAGGCTGGGTAGGTAAGTAGAGTGTTTAAAAAACATCGACCCTTTTGAAATTACCAAAAACCTCCTAGGGAATCTATTCTTAGTCCCAAAACCTCACGGGGAATGGGAATGTATTTATTACTTGACCACCTTGTATATTGTATATCTACACAAATACATACATAAATAAACTAACTACATACTTACACACATTAAAATACATAGGTACCGTAAAACCACCTAACTATACACCCCCAAAAATGGTCCAGAATTTAATCGAATATCTTCCATTATGTGTAAATTGTTATATTAATCGTTTTATTTATAGACAAAAACGTCTCTTTAATAATAAAAAAAAACTTGGACAGGAGCCAAACAGAAAATTGGGACTGATGCTTATGTAGGAATTGAAATTGTGGACCATAGTTGCAGTTCCTATTGGACCATAGTTCGGTGGTTTTATGTTTTTTTTTTGGTCACCAGGTACATCACACACCGCTCAGAGGCTCTCCCAAGCCGGCATAGCTGGCATGGTGATAGGCTTGACAGCCCTACTAGTCGCATTAGCAGGTGTCGTCTGGTACAAACGCCACTCCCTATTCCCGCCCAAGACATCCAACAGATCCACGGATCCGAGGATCGCGTTCAGTCGACGCACTCTCTCGACTACTGGGAGTAGTGGGTCTTCCAATAACAGCATGTCAGAAGTGGAAATAGAATTTAGCGGAGCTATAAACTCGCAGAGAACGCAGTGAGAGTGTAAAGACGGTACTAGAAGTGGAATGCAAATGGTTACACCTCTGTATTATGTTTAGAGATCCGACAAATGGACGTCATTGTTCGCAATAATATGGACCTGACTAGAAAATTCAATAAATTATTAGTCAATTAATGTAATTATGGTATTTTTTTATCCATGAATTGCTGCTTTTGAAGTCGTACATGTTTTGGTCTCATACAAGCTTTTGAACCTGAACAGAAACAAAATCGATTGAAATAAAATAAAAAGTTTGCCTAAAATGACTGTTTTCTCGCACCCTGTATGCTTTTTCCAAAATCTGTAAACGCCAATTTTCATCAATTTAAAAACGAGGGAAGGTCTTCTAAGACCATTTTCGCGTTGCTAGTCTGGATCAGGTAGCTGCCATCACTGATCCAAAAAGAATGTCCACCCTGTATTTTGTTTTTGATCCAAGGTACAGAATAGGTAATAACGTCTAAGGCACTGGTCTCACCGCGAGCTAGTAAGCTATGAACTATCGGCTATAAACACGAACAAAAGATACACAGTCCCGTGTAAATAAAAGAGAAACGGCGATACTCGCCCGGCGGTGATGGCTGCTAGCTGGACGAGTATCGCCGTGTCTCTTTTATTTACACGGGACTGCGTATCTTTTGTTCGTGTTTATAGCCGATAGTTCATAGCTTAATAGCTCGCGATGAGACCAGTGCCTTACTAGGTACTAATGTCTTTGAAAGTAGGTAGTAGGTACTGATAATTATCTAAATGCATGCCGAGATATCTGGTGGAAAAGCACCCTGACGATAGATAGGTTAGGTTTTATCATGTTTAGGTGGTCACACTGGCGCCGCATGCAGCGGCTGTGATATCAGATTTATCAGTAGTTTGGTAAGGTGCCTTAGGGTAATTCCAAAAATCACTGAGAAATTACTCATAATTACATTGTTTTAAGTGTCGGAATTAGCCTGCGTTTTTTGACATTCGGAATTACCCAAATACTACCTACTCTTATTGCATAACAATTTTTAACGCGTATTTCCATCGCTCACACTGATAGCTATAGGAAATTGCTCTTTATGCCTAATGTAATGTAATAGAATAAGGTCTACAGATGTACAGTTAACAGTGTTGCCGTTTGTACAAGAGGTGGCGGAGGAGGCCTCTTTTTCTACGTCTCTCTCTATTCTAGCCTTCCATTTATTTTATAAATGAATTGGCAAACTTGTCGCTTGAGTACCTAATGAGTATTTTTTATTTACGTAGGGACGTTTATAATTAAATTAATTAATATGTTTAAAAAATGATTTATTATTATTGATAGTAGTTATGTTAAATGTATGTAATGAAAACATAATTTTATCAAATAAACCGATTAATTATGTATTGTATTTTTGCGGTATGTGCGTTTAATCGATACAGTCGAAGGCAAAATAAGGTACCTACATGTAAAAATGCTCAGAAATATGTTCCAGTGCACTTTAATTCTGTGTAATAAGAACGTCGTAACGTATTTATAAGAGGATTCTTTCGATACATATTTTTGCACTTGACTGTACGTGCCTACAACTAAATGATTTTTTGGTAATTTTCTCTTTGATGTTGATTTTACCGCGAAAATAAAAACGTATTGAGTAGGTATTTGACTCTCTTTCCCTCGAATAAGAAGGATTGGAAGAGAGGCGAATAGTCGAACGAATCGCGCGGTAGTTTTGCCAAGCAAAAGTTCACCCAACGAAATTCAATCACGCGACAAAGCCATGTGATTTGCACATATCAAAGGGTTAACTTGGTAAGAGGGTGAGATTCATATCGATAACTTGAACTTTGCTTAGCCTGATAAATTCGCACAATTTATCATATGTAGATCCTAGGTACTTATGTGTAACGTACAGATTTACCTACACAGGTTTTATTTTATTGGACTTTATATTATTGCCAAAAACCGGCCAAGAGCATGTCGGGCCATGCTCAGTGTAGGGTTCCATAGTTATTCAAAAACGGTTTGGCCGATTTTGTTCAAAATAGTTTTATTTTGAAGTATTCTCCACTATTCATATTATTTTTTAAACGCATGGATCAATGTTAGAGAGGGGATGATATATTTTTTATTCTGGAGCGGTAATATCCGAAAATAACTATTGACTTTAGATAAAAACTTACTTTTGAACCTCTTATTCTTTTTAAAAGACGTATTCAATGATACACTATTAGGATCACAGCAAAATAAAAAAAAAACACTACGAGTAGGGGAGGTACCCGAAAAAAATTTGTTTTCTGCCTCCGAATAAATACCAACCCTACACCAAGCATTGTCCGACATGCTCTTGGCCGGTTTTTATTTTTATTATATAGCAGTACATTAATATTTTACTTATAATAGGTAGGTAGGTACCTACATACTTTCATAATTTTGCATATTGAACTACCTATCATCGCAGATTTGTTTTTTTTTTTTTAAGTCAAGGAACATGACGAGACATTAAATACTATAAGATTGACTGTTCTCCTTTTAGAAAATGCAAGGACACAGAGCACAGTTGTTTACTCATAACTCATAAGCGTCTCCTAACTTAGCAAGTCGATAAGTATCGTTTGTTCCTTTGCCTCTTCTCAATATTTCTATAAGAGGGAAAGGGACTAACGATTCATATCGGCTTGATAACTTAGAACGAAGCTAGTTTATGAATAAGGGGGTAAGTATTCAAGTTTACAGTAATGGTAGGTGTTCATAAGAAAAAGGTTTTGTTAGGTATTTAATTTGTTTATTTTTATGTTACTAAAATAACATGTATGTATACATATTACGTAGTATCTACTATCTACATTTATAAAACTAAGAAACTGTTCTATCCATTTTGGACTTAAACGTACAAAAAACAAAGCTAGGTTTCTCGCGTCGAGCGGAGGCATTAATGACTCCGTTTCACATTCACCGCTTAAAGCGGTGCAAACTCGACATAACACTCACTGTCCCAATTTGACAGGAAAACTTACTTCTTTATAATAGAGGCCAGACTTGGGCAAAAAGTTATCTGATTACTTGTGACAATTACATTTTGTAATTTAGATTGCAAAGTACACATACAAAAGTAATCAGAAGGAGTAATCGGATTACTTTTTGCCCAACTCTGATGCCCGCCTTCCACTGCAAGCGGAACGGACTCATTAATGGCTCCGTTTAACTTACACCGCTGGTGTAAGTAAGTTAAGCTGGTGGTTACCCCGTATGTGGGACACATACACGTGTTATGAGTCAAAAAGTGATAGAACAGCTTCATGCTTCTCTACAAACTACTTACAAAGAAATTTTCTTCCTAATTTCATAATAGGACTTCAATATCAACATTGCAATCAAACAACACTTCTTATACCTAAAAGCTGTATTTCCGATAGATTACTTTCATAAACAAAAACAATCTTTAATTCATAGACGTGGAGATGTTTAGACTAATGCATCTCGTTTTAATGGTATCGTTTTAAAAAATGCTACAAGGGATACAAGGAGCAAAACCGTTTGTGAATTCGGACTGTAGTCAGTAAGCAGTATTTACTGATCGTAAGCTCCGAGATTTACATTCGGATTTTATTATCATGCGGCTCATTGTGCGTTTCATAAGCAATAAAAATCGAGTGTTATTCTTAGAGCTCACGTACTGTAGCTACCCCTCTTATTTTACACAAATAGGCGTTAGGACCAGTTGCACAAAAACACTTTTTTGTTGCATTCGGTTTCATAAATATGTGTCTAACATAACCTCATGCAATTACCCAGAATAAACACGTTCACAGCCTAGTGTCCCATATATGGGTCACGATACGCCGAATAGTCCGGTGACAGTACATCTACCTACTAACTAATTTAGATGGACTCACAAGAGGAAATAAAAGCATTTTTGAAAGGTCAATGTCGGATCGTTAAGCTATAGACTTTTGCCTTGTGTCTCATTATGTTTATAAATGGAGGGATCAACTTTTATTTTTGTTTTTTGGTCACGCCACTCAGGAGACAATAGTTGCTTAATCTACTAGAAGAAAATATCCTCATATTTTAACGACAAACGGGTCTTACTCGCGTAAACTTACGTTTAATATTACCATGACGTTTCGGACATGACGTTACACAAGTAATCGCAGGCAGACTCAAGTTTATATACTTGATTAAGACCCGTTTTCGTTAAAATAATAAGTCATCATCGTGAAAGATTAAATCAACATAGAAATTACCTTGTTGAACACACTCTACTAACATGATTAGTGGGTGACAAACCATGAAAATGCCGCATATTTGTCAAAAAATCAAAGTTTTGTATATTTTAATGCTATTAAACTGTGATAAAAGTGATCCAGATAACTTATGATGGTCACGCGTTTACCATTCTTCGTGCTCCTCGTCAAGTTTGCACTTGCATACGTGTTAGAACCTGACGGCAACAACGACAAACGATTAAACAACCATCATAAGCCACCAGGGTAATAACCATAGCAACGACAAGAAATGTGATCAACCCTTTCAAAACGAAACTAAAATTGCGCTAATCATTGTTCGTGTGGGTAATCAGCAATAAGTTGCTGCACGGTGACTTTGTTGAAGAATTTGTTGATGGCTTTGACGCAGGTGCGCACGATCTGCTTGATGACCGGCGGCGCGAGGTCGTCCATCAGCTGCTTCCAGTTGGCATTCGCGAATTGGTGCATGGTGTCCGCTGTGGACAAAATGGGTCGGTTAAACAAACAATAACAAACGTCTGTCTGACGAGAGGCTACTAATACTAACGCGTAGGTATTCCGTTCCTTAGTTAACAAAAAAATGTAAACAAATATGGCTGACTTTCAATATCTAATTAGTATTAATGGTCTTTCCTAATAAATATCAACCATTTTAATGCAAATTTTTAGGCTTGTTGACGTTGTTTAGTTTTACTAGCGCAAGGAATATGACACGTTTCAGTAAAGCTTTCTCATCTTTTAAACTTAAGGTGTTTACCGTGAGCGGGCTGTGGAAAGAAACTTTAACGATTTAGATTGGTTTACTTTGGTGGTTTACTTGGATTACATTGAACAATTTACTTTGGTGGCAGATGGGCATAGTTCAAAGTAGGTACTTCGAAGCCAGTTCGTGTCTCATGAATGCATTTTTTTTAAAAGAGGTAAAGTTAAGTTTGTCTTTCCCTTGACCGAATTCGGTATCTGTATGAATCGTTTTCCTGCTGATTCAGTTACCCAACTTTACCCTAGGAGTACATAATTTACATAGTTTATATGCAAAAGTCTGCCTAGGGTGATGGCGCCGATGTTAAACATTTTTAGCTCACAGGCACCAATGATGGGTAGTTGGGTACCTCAAACTTAGTCTTAAATTGACTGTTGCAAAACAAATGCCTAGCTTCTTTCTTCTTCTTCTTTTTCTTAACATCCCATTTACTTGGGGTCGGCAAATGCCCAGCTTCTTTCAAATAAGAATGAATATACGTCATTGGGGCCTTGTCCATTACTGGTGCCGTCATCAGTCTACTAACCTCCAAATATTTGTTCAGAATAATCTGAATACTAAGTGAAGCCTAACTCGAGGTGAACAGCGACAACTAACAGACCGGTAGTCAACTAGTCTGAGAGTAGACCTTGACCGACCTTGAGCCACTTCTAACAAATTAATATTAACGTAATAATTATATAGCTCGCGCAGCCTTCACGTTACTCACTGAAGTTAAACACAGTTTGTTAATTAGTAAACAACAATATTATGTAATAATTTTAACGTAGGTAGAGTTTGCGGTTTCGTGGAACAACCGTAGGTAATTTTTTAACAATTTTTTTACCTCCCATCGACCGCCACGCCACGGTACCTTAATAAAGAAATAGCGTGCCACCCACGCCCAACAACGAATTGCACGTAAACAATTGTCAACTTTGTGTTGTCAAATTAAGGTGCATTTTATTTTGTAATTTGTGACTTGATATCAAGTCGTTGGCGGCGAAAGGGTTAAGGTAGGTATTTACGTAAGATTTCATCGTTATATTAATAACTATGGTAGCATTAACTACATAATACGGATGACTTTTTAGTTAATCTGATTAAAAACTCCAATTTATATCTATACTACCATAAACTAACTATACATAGACTTCTTTGGTCTATGATACTACCTACGTTATTAATAAATGCCTACTACCTACCTTCCTATCCACTGATATAAAATCTCAATTTTTAAAAGATTTGATCTAAAGTTTTACCTAACGAATACTGTAGTAAGTATGGGTAAATATTGAAAATTTAAAATTACGACAACTAGGACGGAATCGAAAACGGCAGGGGAGGCCTTTGCCTATTAGTGGGACACTCGATGACCAGGGTCGCGTTTTATAAAGTTACAATTTACAATTTCGCTGTTTGCCTCTCTAACGCACGCACATATTGGCTAGAAAGAGGGGCAAACAGCGAAATTGTAAATTGTAACTTTATAAAACGCGACCCAGCTATTAAAAAAAATACGTATTTATATTTGATTTGATATCTACATAAAATACTTGCATGTAGAATTGCACATAGGTTTAGCAAAAATATTTCTAAAGTTATCATGGAATCTGATTGATCTAATTTCATTGTAGGTACACGTTTTACGTACAGCTTGGCAAAAAAGAGTAGAAATTAAAAAGTAGCAACATCGTAGTGTCGTCCCTTTAAATTTTGCCAGGCTGTATATATTAAACACGTAAATTATAATGAAACTTAAATTGTTTGAAAATCATAAATTTATGGCAATTTGCCTACTGACCATTGCTAACATCAAGAAGTAGGTAAGTAGTTTTTTATTTACCTATTCGTTTAACTATATGATGGTCCGTATAATTGGAGACTTGATAGATGTAAAATCCAGTATGAAACAGGTAATTCGAAAGGGCGATATTCAACGACTAAATCGGAATGCGGCTGTTCGTACCTTCGGGTCATAGTACGGCTTCCTTTGTCTTCTTAAAAAATTAACTCGGTAATAAACGAGACTACCTTGATTCTTTATGTACATAAGATACGATTTCCTTGTCAATATTTTTATATCTCATCGCAACTGTTATTACTCGAAGGGCTAATTGGGTAGGTATTGTTGTCTGGCCATGTACAGTCAGGGGCATAAATATATATACAATTTTAGACCTTATGCTCCTGACATAAGTAAAAAAGTGTATACATATTTTTACCCTTGACTACCTAGTACCTACAGGCAGATACATTGGTGCGATGAATGAAGGTAATCATTTTTATCTGAACATGTTGCTATTGAATGAAAGGGACTATTTTCAGATACCTTTGCTCTATGTCGATGGTAAATGGATATTTTTTTTACGGTTGTTCCCAAAGTTTCTTTAGAATTGCGAAATATAAGGCCTGCGTAAAAAAATTTGGAAAATTGGTGTAAGGCCTGCGAAGACGAGACGCTCGGACGTGGCATCCGGCGGGCGTGCTGCAGAGATGGGCAAAAAGTAATCTGACTACTTCGGGAAATTACATTTGTATGCGTAATTTTTTAGAGTAATTTACACAATGTAATTTAAATAAGTAATCAGATTACTTTTTGCCCAACTCTGCAGCACGCCCCGCCGGATGCCCCACTATAAATAAATATCTTGGGACATCTTACACAAATCAACCTAGTCCCACGGTAAGCTCAATTAAGGCTTGTGATGTGGGTACCAGGCGACGATATATATAATAGATACAGACAGATAGATAGACAGCCAAGACCAAGGAACAAATATTTGTGATAAATAAATACACAAATAATGCCCTCGCCGGGATTCGAACCCGGAACCTCCAGCTTCGTAGGCAGGGTCACTACCAACTAGGCTACGGAGGCTGACAACTCTGTTTGGTTTGGTGTTTAAAAAAGGTAAACAATCTTGCAGTGTCTTTTTATTGAAAACTACGAGTAGAAAATAAGTTTTAGCAAATATACATACTTAATATAACAAGGGAATACAGTGATTTACATTATTTTTGATTCATTAAGTACCTAGTTTGGATTTTTATATGCATATTTCAATAAAAATATACTGCAAGATTGTTTACCTTTTTTTAAACACCAAGCCAAACAGAGTATAGAGCGTCTGGCGGGCCTCGCCGTACATAGAACCTAAACTACAGAGTAGTGTTTTATATCCGATTCACTTCAATATTTATTATAATGACGGAGACCCTTACAAAATCAATTAATTACAAATCATAAAAAGTCGAACACTTTGATTGCTGAAGTAATTGTAATAAAACGACTAACTATCAAGGAAATATATAAATAGAATATAAATACTCTATTATTATTTAAACATGCGGTCTAGTATGCATTTCGTAATATATTAGTAAGTAGGTACAGTACCTACCCAAAGGAAATTGATTCGCGTACCATTTCGGTCGGACTTTGTCACAGTGAAAATTGCTAGGAAGCTCATGATTGTCACTATGACAAAGTACGAAATGGCATGAATATGTAGGTATACATTATTTCACATACGAGTAAGTAGATTACATTAGTGTGAGTACTTTGTAATTTAGAACCAACTCCGCCAACCCAACTCTGGTCTACGGTTGCAGATAAATAAATAAGTATGTAGGAATACCTACAGACGCACCCTTATACTCGTAATTTGCGCTGCAGTAGGTACACTGCGATCGCTAACCCGCCTGCCGAGCTTGACGATTATATTTCCAACAAAGGCGTAATTATACCAATTGGAAAGCTCGAAAATCACGCTTACCCACGCTACGCCTTCCGGTACGTGGCCGCCACTCAAGAACCTTCCCGCCCCAACGGCCATCGGTTCTACGCGCAATGTGCCCCGCCCACTGCCACTTCAGTTTAGCGATTCGGAGAGCTATTTCGGTTACTTTGTTTCTGCTGCGGATGGTCTCATTTTTAAGCTCGAAAAAAAAAAAACCGAATTCGCGATATATTAGTTCACGACGTTCATGTGTGTTGTCAGCTTAACGGGGTGTGGCCCAGGAACAAACTTGTTTATAGGTAAACGCACACGTGCGTCGGTGGCAGTGAACGTGTTAATTATTACGCGAATGATTATTTACTTTGTAAAGGGGATAAATTGGTACGTCGGATTTTCCTGCGATTTGACCACAAAGTAACCTACGCGATTGTGAGTAAGCAATTAATGTTTTTCTCCCCGTTATTAGGATTCCGTATGAGAAAGCTGACAAACAGAACAATAATTAGCTCGAACGACTAGTCCATTCATCCTTACCTGTCTTAACAAAAAAACAAGTTTCTAACCTTACTTTTTTTTTCTCTAAAGTCATTAGCGACATCTTAATAGATTTTATACAGAATACTCCAACGTCACTCTTTT